>BQNB010010134.1:4601-76298 GCA_026074375.1 Tanacetum coccineum
AATACCTAAAAATTGACGAATCTCTGTTGCAGTCTTAGGAGATGCCCAATCTTTAATGGATTCGATTTTAGCGTGATCCATGTGAATACCCTGACTGTTAATCACGTGACCAAGGAACTGTACTTTAGGTATCCAAAATTCGCATTTAGAGAATTTGGCATATAACTGCTCCTTCTTAAGCAACTCTATTAATCATATAAGATCTTGATTGATGACTAGTGTGTGGAGATGAAGGTGTAATTAGTGTGTATGTTTAGAGAGAGAAATACCTAACTTGCCTTTTGATTAAAATGAAATTGTTACACTTAACTTTGGCATAAATACTATTTATACCCCTTGGTTAACTATCCTTATTGAACTTTCCTAACTTAACACTTCTAGTCCTTGTACTTATTAAAGTACTTACAAGTAGGTCATTTCTTTATTTCTAACAAACTCCAAGATTAACTTAAGATGCTCTTCATGCTCTTGCTTGCTCTTTGAGTATATCAGAATATCGTCAATAAAGACAATCACGAATTTGTCTAGATATGGTTTGCACACCTGATTCATGAGGTCCATAAATACAGCATGTGCGTTAGTCAAACCAAACGGCATAACTTGAAATTCATAATGTCCATATCGAGTTCTGAATGCGGTCTTCGGAATGTCTTCTTCACGAACCCTCAGTTGATGATAACCTGATCTCAAGTCGATTTTCGAGTAGAAACTCGACCCTTGAAGTTGATCAAACAAATCATCAATTCTTAGAAGCGGATAACGGTTCTTCACAGTTAGCTTATGATGCACATCCGGAATGATCTATCCTTCTTCTTGATGAACAAGACCGGAGCTCCCCAAGGTGAGGAACTGGGTCTTATAAAGCCTTTGTCGGAAAGTTCCTGTAGTTGATCCGACAATTCTTTCATCTCGGACGGAGCTAATCGATAAGGCGCCCGTGCTACAGGTGCAGCACCAGGTACTAAATCGATTTGAAATTCCACTTGTCGGGTTGGTGGAATACCCAAAAAGTCCTCAGGAAATACTTCATGGAAATCTCGAACAATAGGTACATCTTCAAGTCGCTTCTCCTCCGACTTGTCTTCAGCCTTCTTTGCGGTAACATGTGCCAAAAAGACATGACATCCTTTCAGTAAATACTTCTGGTTTTTGGTGCACGAGATGATGTTTAATCAAGATTCATGTTCATTGTTGCTTTCGTCACCACGAAAAATTAAGATTTCATTTCCAAAGGGGATACGAACGATCTTCTCAGCACAGAAAATAACGGCATGATATTTTGATAACCAGTCCATACCAATTATGACGTCAAAGCTACCAATTTCTACGGGCATTAGGTCGATGTTAAATGGATTATTTAAGAAGTTTAATGTGCAACCCCGTATAATAGTATTAACTATAATTACTCTTTCGTCGGCTCGTTCGACATCATAATCATGGTCTAGTGTAGTTGGGATGATATCAATTAAAGAACTAAATGTAGTAGACACGAAACTCCTATCGGCACCCGTATTAAATAAAATCGAAGCATAATGGTTGTTTAGGAGGAATGTACCTGTGACAACATTGGAGTTTGGGTTTGTCCCTTCAGTGCCCAAACCATAAGCTCTTGCTACAACATTACCATTCCCAGCTTGATTTCCCTGATTTTAGTTCCATAACTTCTGGCAATTACTCTTGAAATGACCCTGAGCCCCACACTCAAAGTAAGTTAGAACTCTTTGATTTACCCTTTGGGCTCTCTGGTTGTTGGTAGCAGCAGGCTGGCTTTTACAGTCTCAGGCCGAATGACCAATCCTCTTGCAGTTGGTGCATTTAGGAGCACAATGCCCATCATGATGGTAGTTGCATTTGGGGCACAGAGGTTTGGATCGCCCGTATGGTTTCTTCTCCCCAGGCCCTGCAGTATAAGCCCGTGCTACATTATTCCTTTTGAATGGTTGTTGTTGTTTTGGTTGTTTCTTGAAGTGTCATCAAACTTTCTCTTGTTTTCACCTTGACGTTTAGCAAGAGTGAGGATCTTTTGATCCATCAGTTCAGTTGCAAACTCAATTGCCTCCTGCATTGTCTTGGGCTTAAATGCCTTTACACTTTCATGAATCATGTCGGGAAGACCACTAACATACTTTTCAACTTCATTCCATTCCTCAGGAAACATCCTATCGTACATCAATGCCAACTCTTGAAAACGTTGGTTATAACTCAACACATCGGTACCTTTTACCTTTAAGTTCCACATTTTAGTTTCCAGCTTTTTGATATCACCCCTTGGGTAGTATTTATCGGTCATCATCTTTTTCAAAGTTTTCCACGACATTGCAAATGCAACATCATGTTTGACAGTCCTAACTTGGGAGTTCCACCATGTCAAGGCATTTCCTTGAAGAGTACAAGTTGCAAACTTGACCTAACATGCGACAGTGCAGTTGCTAATATGGAAAACAGATTCCATCTTTTCTAACCATTGGGTTAGACCGACAACTCCTTCAGTGCCTTTGAAATTCAGAGGTTGGCACTTTAGGAAATCAGTGTAAGTGCACTCACGAGCAACAGGCATTCGACTCATTTTGCCACCCCCTGAATCATGGTTGTCATCTCCATTCCTGTTTCTGTTTGCATCACGTTTTGCCAATGCATCAGTAACGCCTTGGGCTATTAGTGCCTTAATCTAAGCATCGGTCATAGGTGTTCAAGAAGTCAGTATAAGTGCATCGCGTTGTAGTAGGCCAATTGCCTTCTCCGCCGGTTCTGAACCATGGCTGTTATTCGCCATCTCTGCTCTTTCTGCTTGCATCGGTTCTGCTAGGCAGCAGCACGCCTTGATCTATTAAGGCTTGGAGGTTGAGCCTCGAGTGACAGTGGTGGTAGGGGAGCGGTTGTGGTGGGGGTGTTGTCCTCGTGGTTCTTTTGTGGTAACATTTTCTTCTAATCACAATGGAATATAATACACGTCAGGTTTCACAAATCATTAAACGTAACGTGACATATGCTATAATTTGTTAATAATAAAAAAAAAATGAGATCAACAATTCACAGCGTAATTACAACTGAACGAGTGAAATCGAACAATGACATAAATAAATCAACATTTCATTTTATATCACAACAACATCGATAATATAAATGATGGTCCTGATTTACAACATGTTAGCGCAAAGAGTACAAAATGAAAAATATGGACCTAAGGCGGTGTTAGCTAGGGATCAGTAATACTTAACACGCATCAATGATAGCTAACAAAGATAAAACAAAAGTCCTTACAGCACTATTAGCTGGGAGTAACCCATAAAACTAATAGGACATGCAGGTATAGCTACAAATGATGCAGGACTAATTTGCTGATGCCTAGCCTCAGCTGGTCACATTCCTGGGGCTCTGGGTATCTTGCTCTAGTGCTCGCATACGTCCAAGCGCTGTAGTAACTGAGTCCTGTAAGTGATGTGGTATGAGCAAATCCACGTGGCAACCTGTGCCTCCAGTGTCCTAACATGTGCCTCTATGGCTGCACTCCTCTCCTCAAGTAACTAGTCCATGCTATGCGAGCATATAAAGCCTCTCTATCTATAGCCAAAGCTGTGCGGCGGTGTTGTACCTCTCTCTGTATAGTGTGTTGACTAGGGCGCTTACCCAAGTTAAGCTTCGGTCCATCAATGTGCCTCCTCAAATCGTATCTCAAATCCTCAGTCCTACTGTCGAACAGTAGTAAAAGACTTGTCACACTTTGGTCGTCACCCGCTTAAGGTGGTCGGTGCTAACTCCATCATGGCCTCAACAATCTCATCCCAAGTGTCAAGCGCTGGGGTATGCCCTGGCTGTCTTGCGGCACCAGCCGCTGAACTCTCCCCGATCTCGTAACCAGGAGCGGGGGTAGTAAGACAAGCTCTCTTCCGAGGCGGCATCTCAGCCTCGGGAATATCAGTCCTGGGGGAAGTAGGTGGAAGTGATAAGGGTGGTGATGCATCTGCAGCTCTCATCCGAATCCCGGCTGCCCTATAGCCTAATGGTGCTCCTGTATCAGTAGGGCTAGTAGTGAGTGGTGATGGTAAGGGTAATGGTGAAGATACAACAGGTAGTGGTGGTGTAGGTGCGGCAGCATGCTCAGCAATGCGTGCCTCCATGGATGCCGACATCGGTGGCTCAGGTCTGACACTCTTCCGTGCCCTACGGAGACGTGTCTGGGCAAAGGGGATCCTGATCTGAGGTGGTCTAGGTGTGGGTGCAGACTCATCATCTGAAACGCAATCAGTATCCCCCAGCGAGGGAACAGGGTCACAATAGGCCATAACAAAGGAGTAGGCCGGAGCTAGGTGCTCCACTCCTCTCGTCCTCCTCGAAAGGCTCTCATCAATCTATAGCATCATCATCATCAGTGTCATCAATCGGAGGGCTCTTCAATCTCCTCCCTCCGTCAGCAGGGAATCAGCATGCTCCCTCTCGGAGTTCCTCCGCTGGATCCTCCATTGGACTAGAATACAGGTACATAGCCTGGTGATAGGGCTCGGGTGCAGCATCAGCGGGTAGAGGCTGGTACTCCACTGGGAGCTCATCCTTGAAGGTATAAGTATCGGGGGTCACTCAGGCTCGGGTACAAATGGTAATATCAAATGGGTGATGGTGGGTGCTCAGGACGGGCCTCATTGTAGGGAGTTGGTGGGGGTATACTGGCTGCATGGGAAGCTCCATCATTCCTAATACAGATACTGTGGTACACCATCAATAGGATAATCTCTCTTAGGCTCCCCAAAAGGAATCTCCTGGTTCGGTGTCGTGTACATCAGAGGTATAGTGACAGCGGATGATGCGAACGACATGACTGCAGGAAGATAAATAAACTTAGATAAGCATATATATATATGACATTAGAGTATATATGTAGTATAAGATAAACATGTATGCAATATCATGAAGCAACTCTAACAGTGTATGTGTTCGTGAAAACTTTTGTCATGATGCAGTGTTTGAATAATGGATTATAGTCAAGTAAATACATTTGACTGGTTTCTCTATAAACCTTGGCTCTTGATGCCAATCTGTAACAACCCCAATATGGGTCGCCAGAGGAATATCGGTTGGGGAATGTTAATCATAGATCACAAACAGGACGAGTATGAGAACTGGACCTCTATATGAGTGTTTAAAATGGGATACATTTGATCTAATATAGACTTGTTTGTTTACAATAGCCGGAGCTTATATAGTTCATCCATGAAAAGTACAGATTTTAAGACATAAACTAAATTATTCCCAAAATGTAATGCTCCAAATCTTTATAGTAATGACTCCAAATGATGACCACCAATGTTCCTTGTTCTCTGTACCCTATTGAAACCCCTGAAGAAAAACTTGCTTTATAACGTCATAAATAAAAGTTGGTGAAATTCACAGGTTTAGTAAATGTATAAAAAGTAGGGGACCACAAGATTTCCTACTGTAAAGACATGTAACTATACAATATCTCAAAAAGTAATTACGAGTGCATAAGTTCAATGATACACGAAGCATCGACATACTTTGTATGCATATTAATGAATAAATGTGCCCATGTAGATGTTCAACCGCAACATCCAAATTTAAATTTTTTGTTTTCCGACATGTATAACGTTCGTTGTTTCGGTACATACGACAAGATGAGAGCTACTACACCCGAAACGGGATGTCAACTCAAATAGATCTATGATAATCTTGCGCTCGCTTAATAGCTATTGACAGTTCTTGAGGTTGGCAATAGTGGGTCTAGAGAATTTAGGCCAACTCGTCATTATGTTTAAAAAAGATACTTGCGTCCAAATGTAAAAACAAGCCTTGTTTCTCACCCAAAGTTGTAAAACAATATAAATGTATAAAAGGGGGCTATGAACTCACGTAAGTGAATTATGATTATCTAAAATCAAATGAGTGAATCGCTCGGCAATTTGAATGCAAATACTCTATTTATAGGCCGTATGTGTATAATGTATTGTTATATACATAAAAACATCACATGTTGTTAAGCTACACCACAACATAATAGTTTTTCTTAATTAACTTAAAAGTTACAAACAATATTAACTCGTACTTTGGTTAAATAAATCGTGTGTTACTTTGTGTCCGTAAGAATATATTATTTTCGTTTTAAATGGGGGGGGGGCAATTTTCGTTTTTTGTAAATAAATATATGATTTAATAATGATATTTTGATTTACTATATTATTAATTATTTCATAAAAATTTATATAATAGATAAGTAATGCCGCGCGAGTTTTAAACTATCATATCTTTATCGTTTCGACTCCGTTTTCATTACGTATCTTTATGTTCCACGTCTCCGTTTTAAATATGATTTATCAAAATATTATTAATAAGTTTTAACCCAATGATGAACAGTAACTTTAACTGTTCATCATAAGTTTATAAAACTAATTTATTTGTAACTTAATAAGTCATTAATTCGTTCTTTATAGTTCGTTTCTCGAGATTCTTATGTCCTTGGATTAGTATTAAGAAAATTTATTAAAATATTATATTTATAAAATTTAATTCCCTGATGAACAGTAGTATTTACTATTCACAGCCAGTTTTTTAAATTATTTTATAGAATTAATTATATATATTATATAATATTTTGTAAACTAAGTAACTTATTCGTTATATTTCCGTTTTTCGAGTTCTTTGTCCGTAGGTTAGTATTAAGAAAAATATCAATTATTATATTTATACAATGTATCCCTGGTGAAACGTAACTTTTACTGTTCATCACAGTTTATCTAATTATTTTATAATGTTAATTAATGTATAACTTGTAAATTCGTAATTTGGTTCGTTATATATCTGTTTTTCGAACATTCCTTACATGCTACGATCCTTATAATGAGTATCTATTTTTTTTAAAATATAAATATAAAACATATGTTCTATATTTCTCGAATTTCAAAATTATATTTATATGTCTATATATTAGGGTTTCTAATTAAACAAGTAATTTACAATCATTTTAATGATAGGACCTTGTCACCATTAATTTACCACGTGTTATACGTATATTTCACATGTATTTAGTTCTAAATGTCATGTCCTTTGTCCAATATGAAATCATCATAAACTTTATATAACTTTAAGTAAAATAGGTGGGATTAACTAATGCAAAAATATGTTTAGGACATAGGAAATAATAAGAGTATTGAAAACTTTAAATGACTCTCCTTATAGGAATCAAGTAGGATGATGAACACAAGATGTAAACCACAATCAAGCCTTTAAAACCAAAACCCTAATCAACGTAATCCAAATAAGTTTTCTTGAATAATCCTTGTTTAAACCCGAAACATGCTTTCCACACAAATTGAGTAGCTCTTAGGTAGTCTTAGGATGTAAAACTTGAATGCTTGGAATCCCTGGTTGCAAAACTAAAATGAACCTTGTTGGTGAAGAGTGAGTGGGTTTGGAGTATAAAAAGAGAGAGTTTTTGGTTGATTTTGCTTGTATGGGAAAGTAAGAGTGGAAATGTGAACCTAGGTCTTCCCTTTTATAGCATAAGCAAAACCATAAACCACTTAATGAAACCATGGGAGCTAGAGTGGTTAAAGGACAAGCTTGAAAGAGCTCTCCTCCTCCCAAGGAGGAGGCCACGGTTTAGGAGGGGGGAGGGTACAAGGGATTTGACAATTACTTGAAACATGAGCTTAGGGTACATTATGTGTAAGGATTACAAGTTGTAAAAAGATTTCAACAAAGATTAAATGATTTAATTCAAGGGTAAATGCATAGATCCGGTTTTAGGATGGTATAGGTGAGAAAAATAATTAAATTTTGAGTATTGGGTATAAACGTGGGTATTTGTTTAAGTGTAGATGGGTAAAGGTGCTTCCGGGTACGACCGAAAGTAATTTATTGCGAAACGTAAGCGCTTTACGTAACCAACAAAAATAAATTATGAAATGTTATAAATTATACTCCTAATAATCATATAACACTTGCTTGATGTAAACTTTAATTTGTTTGGTGTCCGTTTACATTGATCATTGATTTTTAGTTTACGCGATTTAACTATAAGATAATAATTAAAAGCGAACGCGTAAAACTCTAAAAATAAATAATGAAATTTATTAAAGTTCTTATCATCATTATTAGCAGCAACAGTTCTCTTAACCTTTTGTTTAACAATTTTAAAATTGTTGTACAAATCATCCAAACCCATAGTTTCAAAGTCTGGTTTGTTCATCCAGACTACCACATGTGTATCCCATTCTGAAGGTAAGCTTCTCAAAAACTTAACATTTAAATCCTCTGGAGAAGTATCTACACCAAGAATTGCCAATCTACTAACAAGCTTTTGAAGCCTGTTAAAGATAGAGTCCAACGATTCTGAGCTTGTAGCATTAAAGTTTTCATACTGTTGCTTCAGTAAGGCCTTTTGTATCTTCTTTGTAGCATCATTTCCTCCAAAGCGAGCTTTAATAGCAATAACATAGATTGAGCATCAGCATACTGGTTAAAAGTAAGCTGATGTTCATTTGGGAGTGCCATGAGGAGAAGACTTCTTGCTTTAAATATTCCTTCTTGCAAATCTTTTCTTCTTAGATGGAGGGCCACAGTCATCTTCAATGTTGTTGATGGGACCAGATTCTGGTGTTTGTTATAGAATAGGCACAACGCAATTTTCCTTTTTTCTATTACCTCCATTAATGCATAGTCTTGATCTGTAAAGTACTGCTTGATTTTATTTCCCACATCTAATACTCTCCTAGAAATATTTAATTGGAGAATGGGAAGCTTGGCCAACGAACTTGTTTGGAATTTTCTACTCCATTTTTCCTAGATCAAAAGTTTTCAAAGTACAGGTTTTTTTGTTTCTTTTGTTTTTTATGATACATTGATTGAATCCACACTTGATCGTTTCTTTTATGATATCAAAGAGTTAAGTTACTTGGAGAATCCTACGCCATACAAAGATTGATACTTTGTATGTTTACCAAAGTGTAAGCGGAATCTACACTTTGATACTTAGATGAAGTTTGGTTAATGAACAGTAATGATCACAAATAAACCAATGATACACAAAACTCATGATTCATATTATTAAATAATACGAGTACTCTTGAAGTACTGGGGTTACAACCGTGAGAGTATTACATAATTTTCTCTAAGTGTATCTCTCAAAGGTTTTTATCTTACAATATCACTAGGATATCCTTTTATAGAAATACAAGGAGCCCTTTACACATATTTCTGCCTATCTATTAGGATCAGTCATAATTCAAAACTAAACATCCCGAAATACTCTCCATGCATTCTTATCTTCAGTTCATCAGCTTTGACCATTTAGCAGTACAAACTCCTTTAACTAACAGTATTAAATAACATTGGCAGTTCTAACTTAATACTGGCAGTACTAACTTTGTACTGGCAGTACTTGTGGTAACATGTAACTAATTCGCTCAATTTCTTGGTCGTGATGAGTATTCTATCATAAGCTTGGCAAGGATACATATCTCCACCGCTAAAGCTAAGAAGTAACAAGTTTATAAAGGTAAATATGGGTTTTTGTATGGAAAGGCTTACGGTTGATCATTCTACAATCTTTCACCAGAAGTACCACTCCAACAAGGCAGCTGAAACATACATACACACCTGGAACGCCAGGATAGACATGCATGTTCGATCACATCCCCATTTGAATTTAACCAACGGTTAGTATGAAGAATGATATAGGGTAGGAACCTTCTAACTTTCACCAAAAGTCATAAACCAACGAGGTACAAGACATGCATACATGGCCGTAACGACGAAATAGACATGCATGTTCATATAAATCCTCGTTCACGTAAAACTAGCGGCTAATCATCAGGTGAGAGGGAAGTAAATTGTTGTTAAATAAAAATCAAGAAACAAATAGATTAAGACTTAAGATACAAGTTGCTAGACAATTTTTTCCCGACCGTTACCATGATTAAGACACAACTATTTACAACGTCTTGATCACTTGATCAAAAACAACAACCTAAGTTGGCGTTCCCGTAACGGTCAACTTCCCAATCATCCCAAAACTTTACATACTCTACAAGGCAAGTGGCGATATCTTCCACTTTGTACAATACTTTACATCGTTGATTTTTTAGACGTATCAACGAATAATCGATCCTTCATGTAATTCCTTCGGTAATTCCTTTGCGAAACGATTATCTTCAAACTTTCTTTCTCTTTTTGTATTTTTCTCATTTTTTTGATTTTTTTTACCTATGCTTCAAATCTCGGTGTAGTTTCACCATCTTCACGATCATAATAATTCTGGATAATTCCTTCGGTAATTCTTCGTTCTTCGGTTTCACCAATAATTGTGACGGTAGTAAAATCACATGAGTTTTGACTACTAATATACATTCCCATTTGCAATGTGCAAATTTCCAACCGCACCAAAGATAGAAAATGACACAAGACTCGGGAAATACAAACTTTACACTTTAAGCAACTAGCAACTGTAAATTAAACTTAATCTAACAGGGTAGGTTAAGGTGTAAGGGTGTAACAAAACAAATAGTTAGTGTAATTCCTAAAGGATTGGCTCTACGGGTTGTTCTAGTGGATCATCACTCTAAAGATGAGAGTGGAAAAGGGTTTAAATGGGAGGTTAACTAACCGGTGTAGTTAGTTAATAAGCAACATGTAAAGGCGATTTGGGTGTAATCCTAAAATTTACCAATTTAAACAAGTTACTCCATCTAAATCCATAGTACTTATCATTGCGGTCTCGAGTGATATACCAAGCCAAGTTCTAAAGTCTACAACATCACCGGCACACTCATATTTTATGGAATTTGGGTAAAGATTTGGAAACATAAAGGTTAAATCCTCACAATATATAACAAGGGTTATTATGTGCGGGTTATGTAACATGTAATTTCACAGAAGTATGCTTGAAAAAATTTTAAATTTGAGCATAATTTAAGAATTTTAATGTGAAAAATAGGACAAGTAAACATTCTAATTCCATCTCCCCACTTGAATTATACAACGTCCTCGTTGTATATATAAAACATTAAATACAGGAATTTAAAAAGAATTAGAATGAGAAACTCCCTTGATATTTGCTTGGTAGATTCTCCAAGTTGCGTTTATGAGCAAGATTGTGTTGAACAGCCGCCTTGAAGTTTCAAGACTCCAACACTTCAAGATTTCTAGAAATTTAGATTCTCCACCAATATTCGTCGATATTTCTTTCTCGAGGTCCTATAGAAAATATAGGAAGAACACGTGTATTCCTATCTTGGTACCTACAGTTAATTTAAACTAAACTAAACAAAATAAGTACGGGTCAGTGTGGTGGATGCGACGTATCATGTTAGTGAATACGCCGTATTCAAAATCTGACAATAATGTTTTTAAAGTGCAATAAAATAAAGACTGATAACGTCCAGACGATTAATACACCGTATGGTATAGAGCGGATACGCCGTATTGATGTCTGGGAAGACAGACTCGATAACAAAATTAAATAACATTCTGGGTTGTCTACCGGGAAGCACTTTTATTTACAACGAAGTCTTTAAGTTAGACTTTTCTTCAGCTTCTCTTTTCATTCCATCTCATAAGCATCGTAGTTTGTATAAGTATTCCATCTTCTCTTTTTTTCGTAACGTGACTCATCATCATCTTCTTTGATAAATCCTTCCATGATAGCTTTGTTCCTTAAAGCTTCATTTTTTAGTTCGCTATCTTCCAAAGCTTCGTACCATTCGTAATCCTGATAATGTAGTTGGTTTCCAACAATGTAAGTTCCTGGTAAGTTTCCTCCATTACAGTATCCATCACCTTTCCAACTACATGTTGGCCATTCCGAACACCCAGTCTTATAGTTGAAAGGCTTGCAAGTATGTTTAACTGGTGTGGGTTTGGTCCAAACTCCAATGTTAGTCCATGGCTTCTCATCGACCCATGGTACATCCTTGTTCCATTCATAGATCCGATCATTCTTGTAATCTTCATAGGTCTTGAATCCCTCAATGTCCTTAGTAAGTAAGTCTGGATCGATTTGCAAAAGATATTTAAATTCATTGAATGCCTTGCATATAGGTGTCTCAAAATCAAATAAATTAATGTCAATCCTAAATACTTTAGCAACTTCATCCATATCATCAGAAGATTCTTCATCTGTGAGCTCAACCTCATCATCTCCTCTAATCCAGTAAATCCTTAATGCTTTCATAGTATAATGATCTATTGTCTTATAGTTGAAATTTTTTGACCCCAACCATTCAGTAAATGCAACATCAGACGGATCATACCCCATGTCATCATCATCATCATCCTTTGAATCATCATCCATTTTCGAGTTACATGGGATGTTAGCAACTTCAACTTCATATGTGAATAAATCATTATCCATTCTGCTTAATCGACTGACTTCCATGTTGAAAATTTTAAGTTGTGTATCGCAAGTGAGCAAAAAATCTTCAACCTTAACGTCCTTAATTTTCTTGAACTTTCCTTTGATAACCTTTGTCATTCTTATTGAAAAATATCTAGAAAATTATCAGTAGAACCAGTGGAGAAAGGTATATATATATATATATATATATATATAAAATAGGCTATAAGTTCGAGAATGGATAAGAACTTATATCAAATGATCGATACGCCGTATCCAATGGAAGTGGATATGCCGTATTGATTAGTTTTAATGAATACACTGTATTGGACAGAAAACTAGATACGCTGTATCAGATGGAAGTGGATACGTAGTATTCAACTGTCGACTAGAAGTGTGTATCAAACAATTAAATATGCAAACAATTAAACACACAAATATACAAATATTACAGAATATACAAGAATATACACTAATCTAATTATACTAATCCTAAGGGTTAGATCTAATCTAATGTTACAAACCAAAATATCAAATAAAAATCAAGATTAATTTTCACTCCCCGGCAGCGGCGCCAAAAACTTGATGTGTCGTTGTGTGGTGTATAATTTATTGATTCAAGTTATAAATTTATATTTTGCCGACTAAACCAAAAACAACACTTTAACGGGCAGTGTACCCAATCGGTAGTAGTTTCGTGGTAAATAGGGTGTCGAACACTTAAAGCAAGGTTAAATCTATCAATTTAATTAATATCTTGGTTATCTAATCTATGTTAATTCTACTCTATTCTAAACCTATGTCAGTCTAATATCCTAATTCTAACAGAAATGGGGGTTTTCAGCCTGAAAGACTGGCACGGTTTGGTTGGTGTCTATAATCAATTCAAGGCACTTTAACCTACGCGAGCTAATTAACAAAGGATAAAAGAGCGGTCGAACCTTATATAAGAAAACTATATTAACCATTATTAATCCAATTAGAAAGTTGGTTTGCTTATTAAGTGCAATGATTTCTTCTCTCGAGGTGGCATATCATTCTTAAGACTTATGCGTTACATCATCCTAAGACCTAGACACAATAATTTTGTCACAATTAAAGCATCCGCATAAAGCATCCTTATTTGCTGATTATAATCTATCTTAGGGATTAAGGCAATGGTGATCTTTTTAAACCCTAGCTCATAGAGACTTTACCCACTTACCGCTTATTGGCAATTTATACACTAGTAGTCCACTTGTCCAACTATCCAATGGAATCAGAACATTTCTTGTTGAATTATCTAGGTCACCTGCTAGTCAACACGATCAATAAACCATCGACAATATCCAATTAACTAGTTAAGCCCGAAGCGTATCCTCGACTCAAACTTGGAAGGACAATATTCGTGTAACTATTATTCTAGATGTATAAATTACTATATGGAGAGCTATCCCGAACTCTAGATCTACTTGGTCTGTGTCACTAGATCCACTCTAGAACTACATTTGTCCTGTGTGGTCACTAGATCCATTGAAATGAAGGTCGCATACAAAAGCGCGTAACAAGTATAAATTGAAAACATAAGACAATGCACTACAGACGATCTCAACTCAAGAAACTACCGAGATAACCAAAAACACAACATATATATTTACATCACAAACTGCTCTTGGTGTCAAATACCACTAAAGTTATTAAATCCTTCAAACGTCATAATTAAACAACCAGAGATAATTTATTTAGCCAATTAAAAACTCCCCGCTGACTTACACCGCCATGACAAAACCAACAAACAGAGAGATACTAAAGTATGACTTGAATTACCTGTATGTTCCGTCATATGGCATTTCGTGATAACAGTTTTCGTCAGAATCCTTTTCTTCTCTAGAAAACTCCTCTCCAATATATACCTTCTTAACTTGATTTAAATGTAAATGGGGGGCGCAAAATATTTAGCACACTTAAACGTTGATTTTTACTTAGGCCCTTCTCTATTCTAATAAGGCTCTGAAATCGTCTTTCTGATAACGGCGATATCCCTGGAGTATGAGATACGACGTATTAGGAAGGATTCTTTTTATAAAAGGTAGGACCACAAGGCTTGAAAGACATCCCACAATAATATCTTCCAGAATATTATATTCGTTCCATATATTGAATACGGCGTATTGAGTATCTCTGGATATGGCGTATTGAGCTTCATCCTCTGTGGTCTTTGGTGAGTGCAGGCACGGATACGCCGTATCTTCCTTTATGGATACGGCGTATTGGTCTTCAAAATATCTTCTTTTAAGCTCCATAATATGGGTTAATAACATGGGATAAATGATGCTATAAAATAGACGTTATTTGATGTCATCACATGGTCCCTTGGGTTTGGTTCTGTCGAGCCGGACAGACCTCTGATTCCTCTTTCTTGTAAGACTTTGCTCATTTGATCAATTTGAATTTCCAAGGTCTTAATCGATGCTCCTTGATTTCTTATAGCTGCAATGGTAGAAGCTTGAATCTCCTTAAGTATGTTCGAGTTCTCTTCGTGTCTCTTTGCTGACTCAGCCATGAATTTGGTCAGTGATTCCTCCAATGTTTGTCTTCAATCAGGGTACGAAGAATTTATGTTGTTGTGCTGGTAGAATCCTAGCCCTGCTGCTCTATACTGTCCTCCAGGTTGATAGGGTGCTCCAAACTGTGTGTAGTAAGCCTCTTTTAGAGTCTTCCCTTCTTCCTTGAGTGGACAGTCCTTTGTATAGTGCGGTCCTTTGCACAGTTCGCATCCGACCTGAGCAGCGTATACATTCTCGTGGACTTTCTTAATTTCTCTCCCGAGGTTGTTGAGCTGGGCTTGTATAGCAGCTAGTCCATCAGAAGTTTCAATACTTCTGGCTTTTGAGGATGTTCTGTTATACCATTTCTAAGAGTATTCAACCATTTATTGGATGGCTATTTTTGCATCAGTAGCAGTTTTAGTGGGAATGGCACCTTTAGAGTCAAGGATCTGTCTAGTGGGAACATCAAGCCCATTATAAAACAATATTACTTCATGCATATCAGTCAAATAGTGATGGGGACATTTCATCAAAAGCTCCTTAAATCTTTCTTAAGCTCGGAAGAGGCTTTCGTTTTGTTCTTGCTGAAAGTTCTTAATCTCCTCCATTTTCTTTGCAGTGCAAGCAGGTGGGCAGCACTTGTTTAGAAACTTTGTTTTTAGGGTTTCCTAGTTTGTAATCGAACCTGATGGTTCGTTCCTGAGCCAACGACTTGCGGCTCCAGTTAAGGACATGTGAAAAACACGAAGCATTACTTGATCTTGAGTCACCTTTGGAATATGAAATAAGTCAACGATCTTAAGGAATTTTTTAATGTGTTCGTTTGCGTCTTCATATTCTGATCCGCTAAAAGTATTTTCGTGAAGTTCCTTGAGATATTGCCCTTTTAATTCAAAGTGAGTTTTGTTATTTGACAACGCTTGAACGTTGGTTAAATAGTTCCTGCATTTTCTGAAGGAGCTAATCTATAAGGTGCTCGGGCTACAGGTGTCGCTCCTAGAATTAAATCGATTTGAAATTCTACTTGACGAATGGGAGGAAGGCCAGGTAGATCTTCAGGAAAAAAAAACGCTGGGATTTCTCTGACAACCGGTTATGTCTTTCTAGTCGTTTCTCGTACCGACTTCTTATCCATTCTTTGGCTACGAAAACTTGAATCCCCTTGATTCTATTACCTTTCGGTTTTTTTCAGGATATGTTATTTATGTCAGGTTTTTATTCGGTCACCTCGAATGATTAATGTTTCACAGTCGCTGGGAATGTGGTTGGACTTTTCATCACAGATGATCCGAGTATGATTCTTGGTATAACCAGCTCCATACCTATACGACGTCGAAACTATAGAGTTTAATCGACATAAGATTAATTTTGAAAGGTTGGTTTAACAAGGTCAGGATTTCACCCTGAATAATGGTGTTTTTGCTTACTAAGTTTCCGTCAACCATTTCGATATCATAAAAGGTATCTATTGTAATGGGTGGAATATTTAGCTTGAGACTAGGTGATTTGGATCGAGCTTTTATGGCTCTAGAATAACTAGTACTCTAGCTAGATCGTTAGTTTAGAAAGGAAACATCTACCGTGAATACGCTTCGGGTTTTGGATGAGCTTCTTTCCCTTAGCATGTAGGCTCTTCCCTGGGCATTGTTGTTGGTGGTCTTTTGGCACTGATTTGCATATTTCGACTGATAACGTGTAAAATATCACTTAATCGTTAATTCCCCTTAAATAACCAAAATTAAACCAAATAAACAGACCAAAAATGGCAAAAATATGCTTGTATTTGTTGTTTGTAGTGTGCATGGTAAGGTTATATCAGAAATCACAAGAAAACAGTCAAAAAAAGGAGCAACACGGACCCGGAGAATTCCAAAGAGTACAAAAAGAAGCCAAAGATTCCCAAAAAGCCGGAAGCGAAGACAGAAAGAAAATGTCAAGCCTCAGTAAATTCCAGTCAAAAGGTCAAATCATTGTCTAACAAAAGTCATACAAAGCCCAAATATTCCATTTAAGCCTTCAACTTTCTGTGAAAAATCCCATAATGGTCCCTAAGCCTAAATGGGACCTCACCCGGATCTTAAGCCAAAACCATAGCCCAACACTCTTTTTATTAAACTCTAGGTCCATTCTTGTGAGCAAATCCTGAAACTAGTTTATTAATAGAAATGGGGAGAACCAAAGAAAGGGAACTGAAAATGACAAGAGGCCAAAGATCAAAAACCGTTCTTCTACTCATTCAGTTATAGGTCTGGGCGCAAGACCCATGTACTGTTCATCATCACTTTCAATTTCACTAGCCAGGGTTTTATAACAAAGGGCTTTTTGAAATTAAAGGGTACAAACGACTATTCAAGTGCTCTCTAACCAAATGGCAGGGATATTATAGTCTAATCAATTGTTTACTTAACCTCACTCAAGCTCTAGGACACGTCAGCAATGGTGAAAGCACACATAGTGATGGGTTTTTGTGCTAATCTACTCACAAAAGAAGCCACAACATTGTCACTATCATGATTATGACCAAGTGGCGTTCCTTAGAACACCAATTGATCAAACGGGCTACTCATTTTACTCTCAATGATTAAAGAATCCAATGGTTATGATTGATTTAAGGCTGGGAATCAAGCAAGGCTAGAAGCTTCGCTTCGCACTATAAATAGGCCTCTCCTCTCTAACACAAAATAAGGGAGAGATTTTTAGTAGCTTTAGTCTAGCTTAATTTCGTATTTTTCGTATATGTATTTTTCCTTAAATGTTTTGTGTAATCTCCTTTTTAAGTAATTGTAACAGTATCTTTTTATTAATGAAATTTCAGTTTTTAAGTCTTTTAAATCTCACTTTTAAGCTCCATGTAAACTCTCAATTATAAGCTACTGTTTCTAATAAGCTAATACGCTCATATTAGCTTTTCAGTCTTATAGTGAAAATTGAGCTATTTTAAGTCTGTAATAATACATATCTAAATTTAAATCAGCTTAAGTATTTAATTTTACCTTTATCTGTGGATTGTATGAGCTTTTTGGATGGGGTCTTAATGGAAGGATCCATGGACTTATACCCTAGCTTATTAATAAGCTAGGGAGCTTGTAGCTGCCCTTTTGGGTCCTCTTGTTTAGCTAGAGGTGTCTTGTAAGTTTCTCATTTAATCCCTTTTATTCTAGCTAAAATAGTTTTCTATTTGCTTTCTATGCTTCTTTGTTATTCAGTTCTGCTTAATTATGCTTATTTGTGTTTCATCTAGCTTATTAATATTTTAGCTTATCTGTTTTTGATCAAAAAATTGTTTAGATCATAGTTTTATAAGTAATTTTTCATAAAATCTAAAAAAAAAACCAAAAATATTAGATAGAATAGATTAGATCTTTGATTTCTAGTTATTCAATTGTTAGATCATGTTAAGTAAATTTGATATAAGCTAGTTAATATCTGGTTTTGCTTGTTTTATCCACTAAGTAGATTCACTCTTTTAAAGGAAAAACTTTTTCAAACCGTTTTTAGTGTCAAAGTTTGAAAGGGTGTGTTTGGCTTAAGCATATTTTGGACTAACAAAGTCAAAAGTTTTTTTTGCAAACCACTTGAGTCAGTTTCTATTTCATAAATAATCATTAGGAAGTGAGATTTCAAAGCTTAGTTTGCTGATTTTCAAAAGTTATGGCTTATAATGATGACTCCAGCACCGGGGGGTACTTTTAGGGTTAAAGTTAGATGGCTTATTTTTGAGATAGGGACTCTAGGCTTTGATTGTGCTTAAATCTAGTTTTAAGTGTTTAGACACACTCATTGAGTGTGTCTAATGCAGGTTTATTCACCTTAGTAACCTGCAAGTTGTTTTTACCATCTTTGTTATTTGCATCAGCAGGAGTAACATTAGTTACTACTGCTGTCCTTTTTATTAGCAATTAAGCTAGCATTAATTAGATTTTAGGTTTTAAAATACAGTAGACTTATAGCTTAGATATAAGGGTAGATAGTTTTAATCTTGATTTCAATTTCCTAGCTTATCTACTAGTATGCATTAGTTCCTTAAGTTCATAAAAATCTAAAAAAGCTAAAAACAATAGTTACTAGTAAGTAGTCTTTTAAAATCAGATTTCTAGCTTATAGGATGTAGTTTCATGGTTTATAATTATAGCTTTATAGTTGTTTGTTAAGTCCTTATAAGCTTAGGTTCTGTTTAAGCTTATTAAGCACTCTTTGCTTAAGTAAATTTGAGCTTTTTGAGTTGGTATCTGAGTTTGCAGCTTTCATCATTAGATTTAGTTAACTTTAAGAAATTTTTCTCAAAGTAGCTTATCATAAGTAGGTTCTTCACATCACAAGCTTTAAGGAACAACTTTTGTTTTTAAAATTGAGCTTAAATTGAGCTTTTACAAGCTTTTAAGTAAAATCAAGGGTTAAGCCCCACTTTCTGATTCAGCTGTAAAAATAAGCTCTTTTTGAGCTTATTATTGGCTTTCAGCACAAGGTTCTTTTATTAAAGTTGTTCACTACAACTTAATCTACAACTTTGCTTTTATAAGTTTTTCATAGTAAACACTTTTTAATTTCAACTTATTTTTAAGCTTTAAAAGGAGTATTGGTGTAGTCGGGGCCTTCAGGGGTTGGTTTTGAAAAATTTGAATTTAGTTGTTTGCTCAGTTAGCCCTCCGTTAGTTTGTTAGTTTCCCCGTTAGTCCTTTAGGTCTTTTCTCCATTAGTCCTTAGTTAAGTTTCTTTGTTAAGTTTAATAATTTTCATAAATAATTAGGTTTAGCTTTTAATTAGTTTAATTAAACTTTGTTAAAAAGGTAAGAATTAGGGCTTTTAATTTTCTAAATTTTCTGCACTTTTTAACTTTCTAGAGTAATTTTTATAAAAATTTTAGGATTAAATTTTTAGTATTTTTATTATTTTTAAGTTTTAAATTAGCTTAAATCTTTAAAAAGTCATATTTTTAAATCTAAAAAGCCAAAAATAGTAATCCTTTTTTCTAAAATTTTCTTTTTACCTATTTTACTTAGAAAAAAAATATAATTTCAATTAGTTTCTATTTTTTTATTTTTAGGATTTAATTAGAATTAAATAGTTTTTAATTGATAAAAAATTCAAAAATAATCTAAAAAATAATTTTATTTTTCTTAAAATTTTCTTTTATTCTAATTTAGGTGTAGAAAATTAGTTTGCAATCTTAGGATTTAATTTTAGTCAATTTGCTATTTAGTCGCGTTTTATTTGTTTTCCGTATTTGTTTAATTATTTAATTGCCTTTAATTGTTCAGTTTTAATTGTTGCATTTTATTTAGTAGATTTAGATTATCAAAAGTATCTTTGCTTCATTCAAATCAGAATCCAAGCTTAAACGAGGTTTCAATTTTACTAGTCATTGGGGAAACGACCCGGGTGATCATTCTTACCCGGTTTAATATATGTATTATATATTATATTATATATATTTTAGAGAGTGAATTTTCCTTAGGGAATTTTCTTAATTGCTCTTGTGGTATATTATTTTATAGTATATTTTACAAGTGTATATAAAACTGTACACCAAAAATTTGAGAAATTGTTTTTTCTTTTGATAATTGTGGCTTATTCAGTGTTTCAAAATGCTTTTTGATTGTTGTTATGAGTTTTATGAGGTCTAAACTCAATCTGTTTTATGGTTAAAAGTTCATAAGGATCTGATTGTCTGCTTATTTTTAAGCTCAAAAGCGTGGATTTGTTAAAATTGGAAAAGTTTGAAATTTTTTTCTAAGTATTGAATCTGTGTGAGATGCCCTTTTCATGAAGCTTTTTAATTGCTTATTTGAGTTTCAAAATGCTTTTTATTTGGAGCTTATTATAGCTTTTTGGCTATTCTTTTCAGTGGTATAAGTCACTAAGCCATAAGGATTCTTTTGCTAGCTTATTTTTAAGCTAGAAAAGTCCCTATAGGCCTTTTGGCTTATAAGTTTTGGCCAAAAGCCATTTTGCTTATTTTAGCTTATCTGCTTATTGTAATTGCTTAGTCTTTCAATGTTTCTAGTGCACGGTGTTTTGATCAGTTTATTGTGTCTTCTGGTCTTGTGGATGTCAAGTTGGAAGGGTACTCGTTTACTTGGTCGCATCCCTCAGCCTCCAAAATGAGTAAATTAGATCGCTTTCTTGTTACGGAAGGTATTATCTCGCTTTATCCGTCTATTTCAGCTTTGTGTCTTGACCGTCACTTGTCCGATCATCGTCCTATTCTTTTGAGGGAAGTTTTGTCTGATTTTGGTCCGACTCCGTTTCGGTTCTATCAATCTTGGTTAAGGATGGAGGGTTTTGATTCGATGGTGGAGCATGCGTGGTTGTCTTTTTCGCATTCTGATTCCAATGCTATGGTTAGGTTCAAGAAGAAATTGCAAGACCTTAAGTCTATTATTCGTTTATGGGTTAAAGATAAAAAGTTTCATCTTCATAACGCAAAGAATTCCCTACAGAATGATTTGATCTCTATTGATAAAGACTTGGAAAGGGGAAACGTTTCTGATGACATCCTTCTCAATCGGATGGATCTAAACCGACGGCTGCAAGATATTAAACTTTTGGAGGTTAAGGATCTGGTTCAAAAATCTAAAATCAAATGGGCTATCGAAGGAGATGAGAATTCTAAATTCTTTCATGGTATTATTAATAAGAAAAGGTCTCAGTTGTCGATTCGTGGTGTTTTCGTTGAGGGCACTTGGTGTACTGATCCGAGTATTGTGAGTCCCACCAGGTACATCTTTGTCTACAACAATTGCACAAGATGCACCGTCAACAAGTGCCTCATCGTCAACATCCGATAGTCATCTTCCAGTCCAACACCAAGAAATTCCAGAAGACACCCCAATCATTCACGATGTTCCTCATCCCTCACATAACCTTGTTCCTGGAGATCCAGGTTCGGCACAATCATCATCAGGGAATGTTAATGCAGTGGAACCCAACCATGATAACTACCCTCCAGATCATATCAGAAGATGGACCAAAGATCATCCTCTGGATAACATCGTTGGCAATCCCTCTCGTCCTGTATCAACCAGAAAACAGTTAGCATCCGATGCTTTGTGGTGCTGTTTCCATACTGAACTGTCCAAAGTCGAACCCAAGAACTTCAAAATGGCCGTGATAGAAGACTGCTGGTTTCAAGCCATGCAAGATGAAATTCATGAATTTGATCGACTTGAAGTATGGGAATTAGTACCTCGCCCAATTTATGTTATGGTTATCGCTCTCAAGTGGATCTACAAAGTAAAGCTTGATGAATATGGTGATGTACTGAAAAACAAAGCTCGGTTAGTTGCAAAGGGATATCGTCAGGAGGAAGGTATTGATTTTGAAGAATCGTTTGCTCCAGTTGCACGGATAGAAGCCATCAGAATATTCATTGCCAATGCGGCAACCAAGAACATGATCATCTACCAGATGGATGTCAAAACTGCTTTTCTGAACGGTGATCTTCAAGAAGAAGTCTTTGTCAGTCAACCTGAAGGATTTGAAGATCAGGAAAATCCTACTCACGTCTATCGTCTGAAGAAAGCTCTGTATGGGCTTAAGCAAGCACCAAGGGCGTGGTATGACACACTCTCAAAGTTCCTGATGGCAAACAATTTCTTCAAGGGTGCCGTGGATCCAACGTTATTCACACGCAAATCAGGCAAACACATTCTACTTGTTCAAATATACGTAGATGACATCATTTTTGCCTCAACAGATCTTAATGCGTGTAACATATTTTCAAAAGAGATGAGCTCCAAATTTCAGATGTCGATGATGGGACAAATGTCGTTTTTCTTAGGCCTACAAGTTTCTCAAAGTCCCGGAGGCATCTTTATTAACCAAGCGAAATATGCTCTCGAAACCTTAAAGAAATATGGAATGGATCTCTCTGACCCTGTCGATACACCAATGGTGGATCGATTGAAACTGGACGAGGATCTCATGGGGACTCCAGTTGACCAAACTCGATTTAGAGGAATGGTTGGCTCCCTAATGTATCTTACAGCCAGTAGACCCGACCTTGTCTTCGCTGTTTGCATGTGTGCTAGATATCAGGCTAAGCCTACCAAAAAGCACTTTGAAGCTATCAAACGTGTCTTTCGGTACTTGAAAGGAACCATTCACATGGGTCTTTGGTATCCGAAAGACAACGCCATGTCACTAACAGCTTATGCAGATGCGGATCATGCGGGATGTCAAGATTCAAGAAGAAGTACGTCGGGAAGTGCACAGTTTCTGGGAGATAGATTGGTTAGCTGGTCATCAAAGAAACAACGAAGCACAGCAATATCAACTACAGAGGCTGAATACATAGCCATGTCTGGATGTTGCGCTCAAATCCTTTGGATGCGATCCCAGCTTAAAGACTACGGATTTGACTTCAATAAAATTCCTTTGTACTGTGATAACAAAAGTGCTATTGCTCTGTGCTGCAACAACGTCCAGCACTCTCGCTCTAAACACATTGACATACGGCACCATTTCATCCGAGAACAAGTGGAAAACAGAGTGGTTGAACTCTACTTCGTGGAAACGAATTATCAACTTGCAGATATTCTGACCAAAGCTTTACCAAGAGAACGGTTCGAATTTCTTCTTCCACGCCTAGGCATGAGGAGTTTGACACCTGAAACTCTCAAACGTCTCCAAGAAGGAAAGGATGAGTAAACCTAATACCTTCATGTATCCTTGTATATACAAAAAAAAAAAAAAAAAAAAAAAAAAAAAAAAAAAGTGGAGCTGAGGGAGATGTTCGCCTGATCTTTTCATCTCAATCAACGACTACAGCTCTTTCAATAGAAACCGGGTCGTTGTTTGAGGGGGAGAGTGTCTGTGAAAATATCTAAGGAGTGATAAAAGACTGTTGGGTGTTATAAAAGTCTAATCTTAGATGGTTGTTGTACTCTACTGGGTTAATATTTGAAGGGGAGTTAATTAACGTTAACTCAAAGGTCCAAAGTTATCTAGTGTTGTAAAGTTTAGGGTGTAAAAAGCATTTGCTCTTTGTTTCCTAGCCTTATTAAACTATAGGGACTATGTTGGCCAATTGCCTAATCTTAGAAATGCCCTAGAAACACTTAAATCAAGAAATAAAAGAAGAAGGAAAACCACCGAACGCGTATTGGGTTGCGTAAACATTACAAGAGTTTTCCTTTGATCTTGAGGCTCTTTTCTGACCTTCTAGGCTCCTTTATTCGTCTCTTGGTCGACTTGGTGGTTTAGGGATTCACTTGCATACCTAAAATTAAGTTTTGGGTCGTCTATTTATAAGGTCTGGAAACTAGTCGATACGCCGTATTGAGCAATGTGGGATATGTCGTATTGGGGATTTCTTAGAGTAAGGACCACGTTTGATATCTTCTAGAATATTTTATTACTATATTGTGAATATGGCGTATTGATGTCTCCCGTGGATATGGCGTATTAGTCTTTACGTCTTCGTGGTTTCTTGTGAAGTGCAGGCACGGATACGCCGTATCTTCTTGATAGATACGGCATATTGAGGTAAAAATCAGTTGGTTCTTCTTCGTTGACCAAAGTATTATATACGGTGAATCGTTGATGTGGATACAACATATTCTTCAAAGTCAGACAATGGTCTTTTGATTCGTCAAAGTATTGGATAGATCGTATAGTTCTAGAATAATATAGCGTATTGGCTGTCAGATCCGTAGACTTTCTCGAACTCTTCGTTTATGCTCCAAAATGCGCGCATTTTAGCAAAACTTTACCAAGTACTCTATAATTACTTCAATTCTCAAATATAAAAGATTAAGTAACAATTCTTTGCAATAATTATACAAAATGGGTTAATTACATACAGCGGGGTTGCAACAGTAGGGTTGCCAACAGCGGGTTGCCAACAGCGGGTTGCCAACAGCGGGTTGCCAACAGCGGGTTGCCAACAGCGGGTTGCCAATAGCGGGTTGACAAACGGCGGGTTGCCTTATGGCGAGTTGCCTAAACATCGGGTTGCCTAAAACAGCGAGTTGCCATAAATTTTTATTATTTTTATTCCAGCAGTTAAACCGCCGTCTCATCGGCGGTTTGGTCGAATATTTTATATATTCGCGGCGGTTTGCTCAATTCTCCTAACGCGATTTGGATTCTGCCATAGCGGCGGTTTTGGTCTAAATTTCAGTGTTATGACCATATTGTGGCCAAAAGTCTAACGAGCCCCGATTCGAAAGACCAGTTTGGCTTTTCTAATCCCCCTCCGGCATTAGTAACAATACTAGATCTGTTGTATAATTGATATATTTAAATCAATCCAGAATTCAGCTGTTTAATCAATCCGGCTGTTACATGATTTTATCAAAGCTAACGTTCTCTCTAACCTTCGTTTACTCTGCAAAGTCTGTCGTCTTGTTAAAAGCACTTTGCAGAATACGATGGCAGAATACATGTTCCCGCTCAACTCCTTACAAGAACAATTTAGCAGATTGACCTCGATCTCAGTGGTTAACATATAGAAAAGCAACCATCTGTTCAATGCACAAAAGATCCCAAAGAACCCCATCTTTCAGATATCAGTTGGACATTCTGAGGGAATACCAACTTCTCTAAGCCCTTGACTGCATCAGCAAATGGTTCCTGCTATCTACCTGCAACAGTTCTGGAAGACAAGTCATATAACGACAAGACTGGGTTTATAGTTGTCAACTTGATGAAAATGGTTCGATCAAAAAAAAAAAAAAAAAAAAAAAAAAAAAAAAAAAAAAAAAAAAAAAAAAAAAAAAAAAAATAAAAAAAAAAAAAAAAAAAAAAAAAAAAAAAAAAAAAAAAAAAAAAAAAAAAAAAATAAGTGATATCTTCTAGAAAGGCATTAGCATTACACTGATCAACCCATCTCACCCATTGAGTTACTTCGTACTGTGACACGGTGTCTAGATTTTGTTAAAGAGTTTGGATATTCCTGAACCCTAGTAGAACATTTCTCCAGTATACGGACTATTATGTGTAATCAACCTTGGATGGCAATTTCTAT
Organism: Tanacetum coccineum; assembly: GCA_026074375.1. Classification (NCBI taxonomy): domain Eukaryota; kingdom Viridiplantae; phylum Streptophyta; class Magnoliopsida; order Asterales; family Asteraceae; genus Tanacetum; species Tanacetum coccineum. The sequence goes on from BQNB010010134.1 coordinate 30,439, forward strand.
GCTTGCTAACCAGTCAATCGTTGACCAGGAAAGAACTTCTGCATTGACAAACCCAACACCCAAGTTCTGCAAATGCGGTGGAATCTCACTCCAACTAATAATTGATCATGCATAAAAGAGGACTGATATGGGAGAGAGTTTTAATCAAGGGACAACATTTTTCTCACACACAACAAGCCACAAAGGCCATTCTGAAGAACCCAAAGAAGAAAAGAAACTCCTCTCCTCATCCCATATGGACGTTTTTTCCAAAGTAATAAACTTATTACTTGGCAAGTAATATAATAACAACCAATCGACGTCCTGATTCTGCTGTTCATCACACTGGAGATGATTATGTCTTAGGGAATCTCAAGTTTGTCCCTAAAGGTGAGTCAGTAGAAGTTTTTGGAATGGCAATTCCCGATCCCTTGATAACAGAAGCCATTCGACAATCCTCTTATTATCCCACGTATGTGAAAATGGTTGCTGAGAATACAAAGAAAACCCCTCAAGGAAGTGCAAGCGTGCAACCTGCAACACAGCGTGCTACACCCAAAAAGCAGACAACCACCACACCAGTCAAACAAACCAAGCCAGCTCCTCCTCCGTCCAAGAAACCTTCCAAGCGTAAGCTTCCTCAGAAAGTTAGAAAGGGAAAGCCTGCTTTCCAACTTGTTGACGAAGAAGATGAAGCTCAACAAGAATCTATTCCTCAAAGAGAAGATGATGATCCTGATCTTGAACTGGCTAAGAAGTTGAGTTTGGAAACACCTCAAGAAAAGGGAGAAGGAGAAGGTGATAATGCTGACCTGGAAAGGGCTATCAAGCTTAGCTTAGATCCGGCCTTTCTGCCACAAGGTCGGGCACCTGTTGGAGGAGTGACGATCAGGGATCCAGTGTCAGAAACAACTCCCAAACTGCATGAAGTAGTAGGCAAGGGAAAGGCCGTTGTAACTGAAGACCAAGTAGCTCATTCCCTGATCGATCTGTCAAAGAAGAAAAGAACTACTGATCAGTTTATCCTTGCTAGGCGTGATCGATCTCCTCCTGATTCTACAACTGGACCCTCTTCTCGACCCTAGAAGATACATAGAGGAAGTGATCCCATGAATCTTCATCAACAACTAATCAGAAAGAACAAAAGATATACAGAATCTGTACTCCTGACAGGTGACAAAGTTCAAAGTGAAATAGTCACGTCTACCAAAACATCAGGAGGTAAGTCATTCCTGTATCCATATCCCTGAGAAAGCACAGATGCTCTGTCTGGACCAGACCTTGATCCCATGCAAGAAGACCAGACTGGACAGACGCTGAAAATTACATGTGTCTCTTGCTGGACCAAACCTGATCACATGGGATGATGAATTCCCTCGCAACAGCCTACCCCAAAGGTTCATGAAAACCTGGAAGCCATAACAGACGAACGTGTCCATCGATGAAAAACCAGCAAGTCCATTCTGTTCTATGTCTTTCGGATAAAAATCTCGATGACACTTTTAACTTTGGGGATCAATTTCTTCATGACAAACCAACCGAAGATGATCAGGAGAGATCTAAAGTTAGAGAGGAGTCTGATTCCACCATACCTGATTCAAGTCATCAGACAGTAACCTCAACTCCTCCAGTGATTGCTCCCTTCACAGATGTCTCATCATCAGAGCCATCATTACTGGTCACTCCCCCACCAATCAACACTGAAGCTACAACAATCACCACATCTCTCCCTGAAATCACTCCATTCATCGCCCTTCAGTTAAGAGTGGCAAGATTGGAGCAAGAGATGACTGAAGTGAAGAAGACTGATCACTCTGCTGATGTTTTGGCTTCAATAAAATCCCAAGTTCCTACGGCTGTTGATAATTATCTAGGGACAAAACTTGATGATGCTCTCCTTAAGGTTCTTGAACGACACACTGCAGACTTAATCGAGAAATACTCTGTGTTACCTGGCCCAGAGTCTGTCAAGAATCAAGAATCTGAAAAGAGTCCAAAGGAGATTATCAAAGCTAAAAAGGAACAAGGTGAGGAGAAACAAGATTCAACTTACTCCATCAGGTCAACTGATGAAGTTGATATTGAAGAGTTTGATCTAAAGAGTAACACCTTCAGGTCACATGAATAAGAAGAAGTCTGCCAACAAAAACAAGACCAACTACCGTCTATACCATGCTCTCATGGAAGCTTTGATAGCTGATGAAGACGCCATGGATAAGGAAGTTGCAGACAAGGTGAAAGACCACAAGAGAAAGCATGATAGTGATGATGATGATGAAGACACTGATGATGATGAAGGCCCTTCAGCTGGATCAAACCAGGGTACCAAGAGGAGGAGATCTGATTCTGCTGCTTCTGGGTCAGCTAAACCTCCTCCGAAAGCTGATGACCAAAGCTCAAAGAAACCAAGGGAGTCTGAGGCATCTGCTTCCAAACAACATCCAACTCTCTCCTCAACTGGATGGCAGATCACTGACACAAGAGAGGCTGGTGTTGACTCTTCGATGCACAGATCTGATCCCGAATCAGAACATTCTGAACAATCTTCAGATGACATTTCAATGCAGGATGAAGGGAATGTCTCAGATATGGAGGACACGGACAACGCTCACATTCCCAAGGTGTCGACCACTACGTGGTTTAAGCCGATTCCAGAAAGCGAGAGACCTGCTACACCTGAGCCAGAATGGACCATTCCACCGAATGATTTCCCGGAACCAGAACATAACTGGGCAAATGCATACGCCACAACGTATAAAGCTCCTGAAGGAAACAAGCTTCAAAGGAAGACGTATGATATTGGTTCTTTCTTCAATATCAGATGGATGAATGCCATAAGCTGCTGTCAAATAAAGTTGATTTGAGTAATCCTGAGGGTCATCAAATTCTGAGAAATATATATGAACCACTGCCCTTAGGAGGTCCACCAGGTCAGGTAACTATTCAACCACAATTCTTCTTCAATAAGGATCTGGAATATCTGCTGACAGGTGACAAAGAGCGAAAAATTGCCTTATCCATATCCAAGCTCAAAGCCGCTCGTTACCTAGACTTTGGCCTTGAAGAATTAGTTCCTTCGTTGTGGGTTGAGAGTGAACAAGAATATGACATCAGTGCGGTCTATGGCATCACTCACTGGTGGTTTAGGAGGAAGGAATTCTATATCAACAAACATAGTGAGTCCTCTGATCGTGAAGCAGTCAGATCGCAGATGCGAATTCTCAGTGTGATCAGTGTCAAAGTGTTTGAAAAATATGGATACAACTATCTAATGACACACACTAATTCTTCGCCGAGCTGATTACCAAGAATATCAATATCTCAGAAAAGGGTTTTCAAAAATCTGCATCCCAAAGGATTTTGAAGATCTGTTTCCTTCTCATAGTCAAGAAAACCGTCAACACTGCCCAGACAGACAAGATCAGTCTTCACACAGCATCAACATGTGGATAGAGAAACCGGTGAACAGGAATCGTGGTGGGAGACATACAGCTCGGATTGAAAGTTACCAACAAAGATCAACCAGAACGACCTAATTGGGATGCACCGACTATTTACTTCAAAGAAACATACATCAACCCTAAGCAAGAGCAGTTGCTACAGATACATAAATAACAAAGAAAACTGATGAGGCTGCATGAGCTTCACAAGTTTTAGTGATGGGACGTTGACAAGAGTCATGGAAAAGCTGGACCAAATGGTTAAAGACTTTCATCTGTTCGAGTACAATAAGGGCATGAGTAACTAGGAATGGTCAGATGATGACAAGAGAAAGAAGCAAAGACTTCATCACAGCAATCGAGAAAAGACTACATATCAGAAGGATCTATCGAAGTCTAGAAAGCTTTGTTGGAGGAAGAATAAGAGATATTGACTACAGGCTGATCAACAGAACAACATGACGACATCGTCATTACAATCAAAAGGTCAATCTTATCTCTTATTGTGAATAATATAACTTGTACATAGAAAAGGGTGGTATATTTAATCTCTTATGATTAAGGTAGGATAATTTCGAGCGCGACGCCTCAACGATTAGGGGAGCCGCGAGAGCGAGCGATGAGTTCATACACGACTTGCGAATTAAGGACACACTTTTTCTCCCAAATTTTTATAGACATGCGAAGAGAGCGCGAGCGCCGAGAGTATACCAAAATGTAAGGGTTTAGCGCGCGAGAGTTTGATAAGGGGAGAAAATGTGATTAAAATATGTGTATAATAAAGAACAGTGATTATTAGGACTCATATACTCCGCCAAAACGAGTCGCTCGCGCAATATCAAAACGAGCACATTTAGAGGGGGAAGCGTTTCTAAAACCGAAGTTCAAATAAACCGCGGTACAAACGCTTTGATAGTTATAACGTAAGTACCTTAATTGAATTATTCAATTGGTTTTATGGAAAAAGAAAACAGATACCAAAAGTCCGACCATGCATTTAAACTTAATTTGGAGTATAAGTTGGTAGGTCAGGTACTATTCACAATGATCCAGCCATAACCGATGGGATCTACCCATGGACAAACCACTATTAGTTGTAGAAATCCTTAGTTATGACATGGACAAGGAGTAAAAGTGAGAATAAGTGAATAAGTGCCGACTGAGATGGAGCTAGATACTGGAAATAGAACCCCAACAAGGTATCTAGTCCCATGAAGTCTCTGGTAAGCACGAAGGGGTTGAAGAATTAAAAATGAATTTGTAAAGATAAAGGTGTAAAGAAAAGAAGCCCTCCATTTCACTTAGGCAAAACCTGGTCAATCATATGGCTTGCCAGACATCACTAAGAATGATTGCTGACATTGAAGATAACATCATGGACCCAGTGATGCAATCACAACCCTCCCAAGCCCCACTCAAATCTTTCAAAAGACTTCTTTTTCATTTCTCATGGAGACAAAACACGTTAACTAATGACTTTTCTCACTCCGATTAGTTTGATATTGTAACCGGTGGCAGGTCTGCTCAGCCTCCGTAACTAAAACAAAACGCACTGATTGAGGCTAGAGCCAAGAGATCGACATTAATCTGTTAGGACACGTATCAACCAATTCTCTTGTCTTTCACACACTGTGGAAAACAAGTCGATCCTAGAGTCTACTCCATTATCCCTTTGATAATGCCAGAACCAACCGACTGCAACATAGTTTTTCACAATGAAGATGGAAATCCTGCTAGAGCCAACTTCAAACAAGCTCTAGGTAGGTGACTTGTGCGATTCTACAAGAATCAATCTTTGTGTCAACCTGGAAATAAACAATTGGTGTGGTTGCGGTTCTGCGTGAATCAAACCTTTTCCAGGTATAAAATAGACGGTTTATTTAATCATTTGACAAAACACTCAAAACTCTCTGAAGTGTTAAAAAATACTATTCATAAGAAACACTTAGACTGTCTTTTCAAATCAATTTTCTCTTTATTACTAACTGTTTCATTACAGGATATCTTAAAGATGGAGATGGAGATGGAAATTCCTAGTTCCGGAGATGTCAAGTAAATAACCGAATGCCAAGACACGACCTACACTTGTTATGATGCTATGAAAGACCTCATAAAGGTGTCAAAGCTTCCGCAAACTCTGATGTCATGCATTCTTCACAAGTGCACAAGATGGCGATCCATCACAAGATGATGTAAGATTATGTTTGGACGATGATCTCAAGAAAGCTCAAGATCACAGTCAAAGACAAGCGTAAGATGAATCAAAAGATTACTATCCCAAATGAACAAGAGATCAAATGTCTACAAGCTAAAGACTGAAGTGATTAAGTTTGGTATTCTCAGGGGTGACCTCCCTTAGGGGGAGATTGTTAGATATTAGAAAAAGACTCGGTCACCCCGTGTATTTTACTGTTTATTATAGCTCGTAGTTTAATAGTTAATAGTACGTTTTTCGGTCTTAAGTCGGGTACTAATACCGCGGATATATTGTAAACTATATAAGGCTCTTCTCCACTTTGGAAGAGACAAGCGTTCATTATGTCAATAACAAAAGAAACACTTTCTCTCTCTAGACTATTCTCTCTCTAGTGTTTCTCTCTGTAGAAACTAGCCAGATCCAAGAATCGACCCCGTGTTATGATATAGCGTGTTATGATATAGGGTATACCACACATACACCACGGCTAACATTTCTTTCTCCATCGTAGTTTAATGCGATTCTGCCTCGTTCATTGTTTTACTAGCATATTGTACAGGCCTAAAGTGTTTTTCATGACGTTGCCCCAAGACTGCACCTATGGCAAAGTCGCTTGCATCGCACATAAGCTCAAAAGGAAAGTCCCCTCCGGGCAATCAAGATTAGAGCTTCGGTAAGTTTTTTCTTTAACGTTTCAAAAGCTTGAATACATTCATTGGAGAAGATGAACGGAGTATTCTTCTCAAGAAGATGAGTCATCGGTCGGAAAAGCTTGAATACATTCATTGGAGAAGCTCAAAGGGTAAGTCCCAGTCTGGGCAATCAAGATTGGAGCTTCGGTAAGTTTTTTCTTTAACGTTTCAAAAGCTTGAATACATTCATTGGAGAAGATGAACGGAGTATTCTTCTCAAGAAGATGAGTCATCGGTCAGGAAATTTTGGAAAAATCCTTAATGAACCGTCGGTAGAAACCGGCATGACCGAGAAAACTCCGAACACCCTTGACGGTGGTGGGATGAGGTAACTTAGCAATCACATCGACTTTGGCTTTATCGACCTCAATCCTATTTTGGAAACATTTATGCAAGACAATGCCTTTCCTTAACCATAAAATGACTCTTTTCCCAATTTAGACCAGATTGGCGTCTTCACAGATTTAAGCATCTTGTCTACACGAGAGAGGCAATTTCCGAATGAATTCCCAAAGACCGAAAAGTCGTCCATGAAGACTTCCATCATTTTTTCGATCATATCATGAAAGATAGCCATCATACACCTTTGGAACATGCCCGGTGCATTGCATAAGCCAAAAGGCATGCGACGGTAGGCGAACGTTCCGTAAGGACACGTGAATGTTGTCTTTTCTTGATCATGAGGGTCGATGGGAATTTGAAAGTAACCCGAGAAACCATCGAGAAAATAAAGACTTGTTTCTCGCTAATTTCTCGAGCATTTGATCCATAAACGGTAGTGGAAAGTGGTCTTTACGTGGCGGCTTCATTTAAACTATCGTTAGTTCAATGCATACACGCCATCCCATAACCAATCGAGTAGGAATTAACTCATTTTCATCATTTTCAACAACGGTAAAGCACCTTTTTTGGTAGCGGCAATGTACGGGTCTTACCCAATGACAATCCGAGATTCGGGGTAAATTAATCCGGGCGACATGAAGTTTTCAACCTCCTTTTTGATGACATCGGTGGATTTTCGGATTCACCCGTCTTTGGTGGGTTGAATCGCCAGTTTTGTAGTCCTCTTCCATAAGAATCTTGTGAGTACAAAATTCTGGGTTAATACCCTTAATGTCGGAGAGTTTCCAAGCGATGGATACGCTTGTGTACTTCAAAACCTTGAATTAGAGCGGCTTTTTCCCTCGCACTCTCTCTTTAGCAAATATGACGTGCAACTAGTCCGTCAACCTTCCAAAAATGCATATTCGAGATGAGGAGGTAAGTCTTTAAATTCGACCACGGGAGGTTTCAGTCAATTGAAGATTTATCAGTTTTAGCTCACAAACTTTTAAGTTTTCTTTTTCGAATTTTGGGCAAAATAAATTCCTTGATGAAATGGTGTAATGATGGTATCCCCATTGAGAAAATGATCCAAAAGAAGAATGACCCCCTCCGGTCATAATACTAGAAAAATTAACTCAACGTTCCGGTGAAGTATGGATCACTTCAAGATCGAGAAAGCAAATCGACTCCTCAAAAAAAGAAAATCACTATCCCCGAAGGGAGTGAGATATCGGAGAAGAGGTAGAAACGATCGGGTCATAATAAGGAGTGGGATTGCCACTTGCGATCACATCGGAGAAACTGAGAACTTCTTGAGAATACTCCTCACAAGCCATTCCAATGGCGACGATTTCATGTTCGCGTCATATCATCGTAATTAGATAAGTATCTCGAAGTTTGGATCAAGATTGAATGTTATGAGCTTCTTTTTCCCAACTCGAAGAGTTTAATTCCCTCCTTCGTAAACATCAATCAAGGCACGTCCGGTCTTTAAGAAGGATCTCCCGAGAATTAGGGGAACTCGGGGATCGACATCAAAGTCTACGACTACAAAGTCGGCCGGAAATTGGAACTTTCCTACTTTTACGTCGACATCTTCGGACCGAAACCCGAACGGTTGGTAAATCGTAACGGTCCCCAAGTTCTAGAGTCTTAAAAGTAGGAAAAGTGAGCTTCCGAAAGAGAAAGCTTTTTCCACACGGATAATGCATGAATTATGCTAGCGCCAGATCGGCCAAGCTAAGCACAACATACCAATCCTGGAAAATCACACGTAATGAGAAATTTTGCCGGGCCCCTCCAAGTTTTTTTGCGGGTAACTTTTTGAGGAGAACCGCCGAGCAATGCTCATTCAACGGAGTTCCTATCCATTTCACTTAATTTTTCTTTGTTTCCAATTAAAGCTTTAAAAGTTGGAGTCAAATTTGTAGGCATGATGAATTAAAGCATCCTCGAGGCTAATTTCGAAACTCAAAACTTAAAAAATTTCGTAGAATTTCTCAATTTGGTCGTTAGCTTTATCACGACGCCTTTCCATCAATACGTCTCGAATGATACGAATTGACGTTTCAGGTTAGGTATCAATAGCACTAACGTGAGCAACAACGCGCTCATAATTTGTAACTTTGGGATTGAACTTGGACAACCGGGAGGTTTGATACTCTTTGGGTACTTTCCGTTAATATGTAGGAGTATTGTTTCCTTTGTCACATCGATTTCACGTTTCCACCTACGTTTAGGAGAAAGAGAATAGTAGGAAACGTGGGTCCTTGATAAGCAACACCACTTCGGGTGGTAAGTACCCTTTCAAGTCTAACTTCGAGTTAGTAATGTATACTAGGGAGTGTCCCTGAACCTAAGTATAAGCGGAATTGAATTCATGAATTTTGGAAAGCATGTCCTTAAATTGGTCATTTGGATTATGCAAGTTTTGATTTTTGATTTTGCTATTTCTCATCACTGCCTCAAATTAGCTTTGACGTAGTTTTGAAAATCAACCTCGAAATACCTTGTGTTTGCGGAGCCGGAACTTGGGGAACCGGGGGTTTGATTATCGGGTCGATAAATTTGGAATTGGTTGTAATTATTCCCCTGGTTTTGGTTGTAACGGTTTTGGTTATTTCCTTGGTTTTGTTGAACGGGAGGAAAACCGAGAGGTCGAATTTGATTAGCAATCGGGGCTCGGTAACCGGCATTTCCTTGATTGAAATTAGTTGCGGCGGCTTGGAAACATAACTCTTGAATAATTGCCACGATAAACGTTTGCCATCGGTGGCGGACAACTTTGTAAGAATGAGCACCCCCGCAAGTAACACAACTTTACCTCGACCGCTTTTACGTGAGCTGGGAGCTTGGGGTTGGTTTGTTTTCTTATCTAGAAGTGAAGTCTTTCCCATATCTTTAAGTTCGGCATCATCGGATAAAAATCGGGTGGAAAGAGCTGCACTCACTTTGGCAACAACCGATTTGTTACGTGCATTACGAACTTTGGATTTGCTCTCGATGATTCTTAGGCAATCACGTGGCATTTTATCCAAAAAGTTACCACCCGCGGCGGAATTCAACGAATCTTGATCATTAGAGTTCAAAGCATTATAGAATGTATCGAGTTGATGTAATTTCGAAAATCCATGAAGAGGCATGGCCCGAAGAAGATCAATGAAACCTGTCCCCATGCCTCATAAAAAGTTCTCAAATCGTGTTAGAAACCCGTGATTACATTTCCAAAGATATTGGTTTGTTTTGGAAGGAGGGAAAAAATTGTTGATGAATTTCGAAACAAGATCATCCTATGTCAGAATCGATCGAGGGGGTTCTTTTTCAAGCCAAATTCGGGCTGCACCCTCGAGAGAAAATGGAAAAATCATAAGCTTTACCGACGTACTAGGGACGTTCGGGAACTTCATCGTAGAAGTGATCGTGTTGAAATAACGGATGTGAGCATGAGGGTCTTCTTTGTCATGTCCGAAGAATTGTTTGTTTTGAATGAGGGTAAGCAAACCGTGCTTAAGCTCAAAGTTGTACGCGGTGATTTCGGGCACAACGATGGCATCCTCGTAACCCACGGTGGGTGCTTCGAGCAATTGAGCCATAGTACGATTATCATCCATTGTGACTATGGGAATAGGTTCAATAAGATTGAATGGTTCAACAAAAGTCGGATTGACTTGTTGTTGTTGACGGTTAGAATTACGAGATTGAGAACGAGTGCGCATGCACTAAAATGTAAAAAGAAAATTTATACTAATTTTTTATTTTTTTTATATGAAAATAAACAAAATAACTTCTCTTGGAAGGATCTTCAAACAAAAATTTTTAAACGGCTTCAACAATCGTAGACAATCCTCTCCGGCAGCGGCGCCAAAAACTTGATCACTTCTTACTACACTCTTTAATATATAGTAAATATATATAAAATATACTTATAAATATATAAAAAGAAGGGTAGGAATCAAAAGATCTCAGTTATAATAATCCGGAAGTATGATTCCCGAGTCGTTATCCCCGATGAGGAAAGCAATTGAAAGTCGAGAGTCGTTTTGAGAATCGATGCTTGAATGGGATAAGATTGATATTGGTTATCTAAAACTATAAGAAAATTAAGGCAAAAACTTAAAAAAAATACTTAAGGGGAGACAACTTTTTAGCTAAAAACGTAAAACGGGAACCCTAAACTGTGACTAAAAACCTTAAATTTCCAAAAATAAACCTAAAATGAAATTTTCACTTTTAATTGACTCTAATTGACTAAAAAGTAAGTTTAAAGAAAACTAGAACAAAACAGAGTTGAATTGAGCTTAAAAACACGAAAAATGTGAACGTGAACGAATCTCGTTCCTTAAAAAATAAAATTTTGCAAATTTAACCCTACGGAAGCAAAACTATTTTTCCTAGGAACTATATAATAAAAGAAATTTTTTAAAAAAGAATTATATTTTTTTGACATTTTTATAATTTTTTTATGAATTAAAAATAATTTTAAAGAAAATTAAATATAAAAAATACTAAACGTTTTATAAAAAATCTAAAAAAATTACGGAAAATAGCTTGAACAATAAGGAATCTATGAAAAATAAGCTCGTGAAAACAGCTTATCAAATAGGCTGTGAAATAAGCTAAAACAGCTTATTGTACTTAAGGAGCTAAAACGTATATAAATAATAGATATTGCAAAGACCTAACGGATGAGCTATTGTAGCGTGATGGTTGTGTGTGTGGGGGTTAAAACACTTGGTGAGGGTTGTAGAGGTCCCGAGTTCGAGCCTTGCTCACCCGGGGTTTCCCACTATCACAAGTGTTTTTATTTTCGCCATTTTTTATAACTTTTTAAAAAACTTAAAAATAAGCACTTTTTACAAAGCAACCTATTTTATAAACCTCAAATAAGCACAAAAATAAGCTAAGTAAGATAAAAATAAGCTAAAATACTCTAAGTCCTAAAAAAATAATTGTTTGTATTTTTTAAGGAGATTAAGCAAATGAAAATAACAAATAAGCTAAAACAGAAAATAAGATATGTCTAAAAAGCACATAAGAACAAAAATAAGCACAAATGATAAGCTAGATAGACAGAAAAGCTAAAAAGGCTTAAAAATACTTAAAATTCACACTAGAAAGCAAATAAGCTCAAATAAGCTTATGGCAAAACCAAATAAGCTAAAATGGGCTTATACTAACCTAAATAGCTAAACTAAACCTAAATAAGCAATTACAATAAGCAGATAAGCTAAAATAAAGAAATAAGCACTTATGGTGTAAACTGTTAACCAAACAGGCCCTAAGGGGAACTTTGAGCTTAATTTCCTATAAGCTAATGGATCCTTATGACTTTCTAGCTTATACCATCTTAAACCTTAACCAAAACGCCACATAGAACAGCTTTTAAAAATCATTTTGAAAATCATAAAAGCTAAGAAAAAAACTTATAGAAGAAGCTAATGCAGACAGACTACTACTTTTGGAATTTGAAACTTTTTCTTTAATGAAAAGACAAAATGCAAATTTGCAGATTAGAATCAGACACTTAATTAAACTTTTTAAGCTAAAATAAGCCCTAACCTATGTAAACTAACTTATGAACTACTAGTGCTTAAAATTTGAAAGGCTAAATCCTACATATGCAAACTGAAATTAAAGCTTGAAAGTGGCCAAAATCTATATATGCTAGCTAATGCATTTGACATGAAAACTACAAAAACTTATAAACCAACAAGTGCAGGTTAAAAACTTGATTCTAACACCTTAAAAACACTAAACTAAGAGCAAGGAAAGCAAAATCAACTACTAGAATTGTCTTGAGCTAAAATTGCATATGAAATTGAGCTTAAACTAACAGAAGCAAATAACTACTTACTTAGATGATTAAGAACATATTAAAACCTTTAAGATCCTTAAAACTTGGATTCACAAACTTAATTTTGGAGTTTCAAAATGATTCAAAAGACCACAAGGCTATGACAGTACTAACTCATGTTAGTACTGCCATAAGCCAAACACTCCTTTAAATCACACAAACCCATATTAAGCTTATGAATTTGAGGGTTAAAGCACAAAATGAAAATACCAGATTCTAATAAGCTTCCAACAGACTTAATGGACATAAGTAATCAACTAAATAAGCAAAAATGAGAAGCTACAATCTAATGCTAATATTTTTGGTATTTTTGACAGTTTTTATAAAATAATAAGCAATCTAAAATCTAAGCTAACATATTAACATATTAAGCATTAAACAACAATTATTAGCAAAGATAGACTAGATTAAACAGAAATAAGCTAGCAATAAGCAGTTTAAAGCTAAAGTGCAGAATTAAAACTTAAAAAGTAAAATGAAGAACTTACAAGATGCCTTTGCTTAAACAAGGCTATTAAATGCTCTAAGAGCTATCAACAAGCTCCAGCTTATCAAGTGATAAGCTGGTAGGGTCCTGGAAGTCCTTCCTTAATTGACTTCCCTTCCATTAATAAGCTTTGGTAATATTGATTGTGAGATTTGAGTATGATAAGCTCAACTAAGCTTTTGAGAGCTTAGTTGAGTTGATAGCCAGCTTAAGAGTAGAGATGACAGCTTAATGAGAGCTTATTAAACAGTAGAAAGCTTATTCAACCATTTTACAAATTTAGTGAAATAGATTAAAACATAAGACTTATAAGTGAAATGCAAACTTTTATTAATAAAAACAGATTACAAAGCTTTTTAAATGAAAGTTACAAAGATTGAACGATTATAAGCTAGAAAATACAATAAGCTATAAGCTAATTTACACTACTCCTAATTAAGCTAGATGATGACTGTGAGTGAGGATGCCCTTGTATTTATAGCAGGATAAGGAAGCTTCCAGGTCTCCAAGTTTGTTACACGCTCCTTTTGATCCACACCCTTTAATCTTTGCCAATCATTGGATCCATCTTATGACCGTTGGATTGATATTTGTCACACGGATTGCCAACGTGGCATTCCGTGTGTCAGACCCCTTTGTGCTTCTTTTGCACTAGATTTAGTGCAAAATCTCAATCATTGGTGTGTTTCTTTAATTGCCCGTGTGTCCTTCCTTGTGTGCTTGGACCAATAAGAGCTCTCAATGACGTATAACTCTGCCACATCTTTGCATGTAAACCTTAAAAATGACAAAAGTAAATTTTCTAAAAAGGATTTATATTTTTTTTGCTTTTTTTATATTTTTTATTGAATTAAAAACTAATTTAATCTATTTAAAATTCTAAAAAATAGCAAATTAAATCCTAAAAATTCAAAAAATGATTTTCTACTTTAGAAAAGTCTAAAAAGTGATAAAAACTCAGAAAACTATTTTAACTAATTTTTATAATAAAAATTTATTTAATTAAACTAATTTAAAAGCTAAAAATGGAAATTAAAATCTAAAAGTGGTAAAAATAATTTTAAAACTTGTAAACCTAAAAATATTTATTCTATAACTAAAAACTATTTTTTTGTATTTTTAAAATTAATTTTCTAATTTTAAATGATTTTCTAAAAATTTAAGTTTCGGAAATTTAAGAAAAATACTAAATAAAGATGAGAAATTTTGAAAAATTCACTAAAAGTCCTAAATGCTATAAGGAATGTAATAAAAATGGGCTGGCTAACCCAGCTTATCAAATAAGCTTACAAAAAGCAGAAATAGCTCGAAGTTGTCGTAATGAAGTATGGGCTCAAAAAGAAGATCAATGAATTAATTTTGCAAGGTATAACGAAAAAATTCCAAGGGTGCTAGTGGTAGTGAGTGTAGTGTTAAAATGCTTGGTTGATGGTGGTTGAGGTCCCGGGTTCGAGCTTAGGCTCACTCGGGGCTTCTTACTATCCCAAGCATTTTTATTTTTGCAAACTTTTTTAACAACTTTTTAAATAAGCTCAAAATAAGAAACTTTTGCAAAGGCACTTTTCATATAAGCCTAAAATAAGCACAAAAATAAGCAATAAAAGACAAAAATGTTTTTTACTCTTAAGTCTAAATAACACTAATTGTTTTGGCTTTTTTTTACACTATTAAGCTAAAAGAAGGGCTAATAAGCTGAAATTAACTAAAAAGCTATACCTAATAAGCATAAGCAAACAAAAATAAGCAAGGGGGTTAAGCTAGAATAAGCTAGAAAATGACAGATTAACAAAAAGGTTTTAACACTAAAATTTTTAAGCTAAAATGAAAATAAGCTTAAATAAGCTCTATCCTAATGCAAAATAAGCTAAAAGGGACTTAAACTACACCTAAATAGCAATTTAAGTAAAAATAAGCTAAGAAAGTGAGCAAATAAGCCCAGAAAATCAAATAAGCACTTTAGCATAGAACTGAAATCCAAACAGACAACTTAGCTACTTTGGGCTTATTTTTAACTATGCAAACAGATCCTTATGGATTTCTAGCTTATACTACCTTAAACCTTAACCAAAAATCTACATGAAACATCTTTTAAAAATCATTTTGAAAATCAAATGCTTATTGAAAAGCTCCTTGAAAACTGCTTATTTTCTCAGTTTGTACTGAGTTTGAAAAAGACAAAATGCAATTTTTCAGCTTAAAAACAGATAGACAAATAAGCTATTTTATAGAAACTATATTCAAAAAGATGATCATTAACCTACAAACTACTTGTAAAACTAAAAATCAAATCCTAAAAACTAAATTTACCCTCTGATTTTTAAGATTGAAAAGTGCTACTTATCCCAAATGCTATCTGATGCAGTTTGCACAAAATTGACCCAAATCCATATTTTAACAAGTGCAGGCTTAAGAGTTAGACTCTACTTCTTTAAAATACCAAATTGCAAACAAATTATGCAATGAAAACAACTAGAAACTACATGAGCTTAAAATGATTAATCTACTAACTATATTCTAACAGAAACTTAACTACATGTTGGGAAATACAAGTTAGAAGGTCAAAGTACTGATAAGTCAGAAGGTCAAAGTACTGCTAAATAGAAGATCGAAGTACTGCCTGTTTAGTATGAGAAAGTCAAAGTACTGCCGATAATGAAGGAACTTCAAAGGATTATCAGTTAAATAGTTATTATCATGTAACAGTTAATTTAGTGATTAGTATTGATTAGTATTTGTGTCATACAAGGACTGTACACCTACTAGAGTTATCCTTATGTTTATAAAAGGATCTCTAGGAAGGCATTAGAATGACACACACAACAACACAACAGAGAACAACAACAAAAAGCATTATTTAGAAGTATTAGTATTGTATTAGGGATCTGCAATCTTAGGCAGATTCAAGTGTTTGATAATACAAAAGGTTTGTTAAATCATTGTGTATTCTTCTTGTACTGTTACTAGTTTTCCGCATAGTTAATTGTATTGACATCGTGTTTCATTGTTATCACTTGTAAACAAAAAATTGTCTCAGGAAGTAACATCCTTTATAGGCTAAAGGTTTTATCTTATTATACTTAGGTATTCGATCCTACATTGGTATCAGAGCCTGTGTAGGACTTCTGATCTAGAGAACGTTAACCATTCGAATCTTCTCAAAATTTTCAAAAATATGTCTGAGCTAAAACCTATCCTTCCACTCATTGTCACTGCACTAAGAATCAATGATAAGAAAGGTAAAATAGGACCTTTGTCCTATGAAGATGCCGCAGTATATTGCCATCACGATCTATATATGGGATAAATCAAAAATGGAGACAAGCCACAATGATCTGGCATACCTAGTCAGCACAAAAACTTCGCTTGCTGCTAATGCAGAAGACAAAGCGAAACAATGAGTAAGCCCTAACTATTGCTTTCTGCGATTAACCTGATTCGACATCTTCTTAGTTTTCATGATGCTGAGATGCAAGAAGAAACTTTATGGTCAGCATTTAAGCAAGATTTGGAGGAAAATGAAGCATCAAAGAAGATGCAAAAGAATTTTTTGAAAACAAACATTCGAGACGTTTCTATCGGTCTAGGAGAGTAGATCAGCATCGAAAGATTTCAGCATTATTCTTAGTATGCTTTGTACTATATGTTGTATAAAAGTATCCCAAGAAGATGCTAATTTGATGTTTTCTAAGACGCCTTACCATCTGTGTTGGCATGTAGTTGCTTCAATGATTCGAGAAACCCGGTTGGATGAATTGGATGTTTGATGATCTTACAACAACTTGAAAAGTGTCTGAGATGAAGTGAAGGGTGTTTTAATTCAAGTTCAACAAAATATTGCCTTTCTGTCAACTGAAGTCAAAGGCAGTACTTTGAAACAAAGTACTGCTGACAGAAAATATCTCAAAGGGGGGGTAATATCTTAGGTGCCTCAAGCACGATGCAAAATGCTCCTAACTGTTGCTTCCACTCAGATGAACTCATATGCTCCCTTCTTTGCTCAAAAGATCTATGCCTAAACTTATTGATGATGAGACCTACTGCAAATTGTGATGGATGCTTGGAAGAAATTGACATTCGATGGCAGGTGGCTATGATAACTGCAGGATAAGGAAGTTTATGAGGAAAAACAGGAAGACACCCATTTGGACCTCAAGCCAAAGAATGGGTCACTTTTGATAAGTCAAGATTGACTGCTTTAATTGTCAAAAGTTGGGTCAATTTTGCTTGGGAGAGTTGCAGATTTGCTAAATATCAAGAAGAAAAAAGAGCAAATGGTCGTTCGGAAAAGACAGATATCGTGGCCATTGAAGATTCAAACTCAAAAATCCTTGGTGGCAACAGATCAACAATGAAGAATTGACTGGACAAGGTATTTGTGCTGAAAACCAGTGCATTTGCTATGGATGGCACTGACTGATTGAAGAAGATGTTTGGAGCATGGAGCAGATTGATGCAGAAACATTGTGGCACTTTGGAAAGATGGACTTGGTGATTTTGACTGGAGCAAAGCTGTGATACACCAGTATCTCTAGCCTTGATGGTAAAAACTCAGAGAGTTACTTACTGTTCCAAATGTGGTTAAATCCTATAACGTTGCTTGAAATATCAAACTGAAAGAGACAATTTTCAGATGGCTAGGCCGTTATGCTTATGGTCTGATTTAGGATATCAAATGAGCTTAGAGTCATTAGAAGTCTTACTTAAAACACATAAAAGACTGAATATGCATGGAGGTGATTAAATTATGAACAGATGGAATATGATTATGATGAGAAATTTGCATGAGAAAACAAAAGGAACTAGAATCCAAGTCTTAAAAGAAAGAGATGAATTTCAAAGGTAAAACTTGAAAATGGACAAATCTTCTGTTCTACAAAATGATGTCCCAAACAACAAGATATTTGTATGATAAATCATGTATCGGATTGGGGTTGATTCTAGTCAGTAGTAGGGAAAGTGACAATTCATCTGGGGTCGGGGAATGAAACTTTGATGATCTTTGTATGAAAATTTCAAAAGAGATAAAGATACAAAGCCAGTACCTCCACCCACTGGTACAATTATTTCCACCTAGGGCAATGTCTCTTTTACTTGGGATAGATGAATAGTTATAGGAATAAGGTCTTTAATCAAGAGAATACAACGTCTCGTATCCAGAAATTGATAGAAACAAAGTCATTATTGAAGATTGGATTGATAGTGATGATGATGAGACTGTTATATTTTTCAGAAATTCAACAAGAAAACTTGCTTATTGAAATAGGAGAATAGTAAAACCATCTTTTGAACAACAAAGGTCCTAAAAGTCAAAGAAGTGTGGTCAAGGATCTAGAAAAAAAGGTAGCTTATGTTGGGCAAAAGGGGGTAAAACTTGTTTGATGTTAAGTCCTGATCACTAATTCAAGATTGTAACCTACATGAAAGAACCCTTTTAAAACAAACCCAACCTCATAAACCTAGGGAAAAGGGTTCAATAGGACACAAGACTAGTCTGAACAATATCAATCTAGGGTTAACCCATCGTATCTTTTCAGCGAATCTCTAGGTACCCTCACCAAAAGAAGTCTATTATCCTTCAGCACAGAGTACTTACAAGGGAAGGGTTTGAAAAGTATTGCGAGACCAAAAAATAACACAAACAGTACCTTCAATAAAGTACTGTAATGTGTTTTGTCAAAGGTACTGCTTAGACCAAGAGTACCAACATTTCAGTACTTTCTACAAAGTACTGGTAGACCTTATTATTCAAGGATGGAAATGTACGCCCCTAGCACCTTAAGTTTTTCACCATTCAACAGGATCTTCATCACAAGGGATCCCTAACAGACACAAAGACCCACGAAAATATGAAATCTATCTGGGTTAAGAAAGAAAGTATGTTGGAACACAAGCAGAATTAGTACCTTCACAACATTGTAAGTGTCAAAGGGAGTGCCATGATAATTCAAAATGGCGACAAAGGGGGCTTATCTTCGATTCTGTGAATAGGATTGGTTATAAGGATCTTACACACTCAAGCAATTAGAGTATGTAACTACATTTAGGGGTATCCAAAGTCAGTTATGATTGGGTCCCTAAAAGAGTCTAATCTTTACACTAGTTTGTAAGGGCCAATACAGAAGAAGATCTCAAAGAATTATGCTATATTGACAGTGGTTGCTCTGGGAGTATGACAGGAGACAAGGAGAAGTTGTCTGATTTTAAAGCATTCAAAGGTGGTTATGTGGCTTTTGGAAATGATCCTCAAGGAGGAAGAATCACGGGCAAAGGAACCATCAAGACATCCTGCATAGACTTTGAGAAAGTTAGCTATGTAGAGGAGCTTAAGTTCAATCTCCTTTCTGTTTCCCAAATCTGTGATAAGAAGCATAATGTTCTCTTCACTGATAAGGAGTGTTTTATCTTTCTCCAAAGTTTAAGTCGTTGTGAAATCTGGTGATACTTAGAAGCTCCTAGAAAGAATGATGGTATACAGTCTGGATTCTAAAGAATATCATTCCCTCTGGAGGAGTAACTTGTTGGTTGTTAAAGGGCAACAAAGGATGAAAGCTCCTGTCTTATGGCATAGAAGATGGGGCATGTCAACTTCAAGAATATTAACAATGTTCGGTTAAACGGCTATTGGGTTAGACGGTTTTTACCTTCCAAAAAAACATTCAAGCTTGATCGTTCATTTCTGGATGTCGAAGGGTAACAGCACAGGGCTTCTGCAAGAAGATTGAGAAAGAACAGTCAGAGAGCCTTTAGAATTGCTCCATTGGATTTAGTTCATGTATTACTTCACTGTCTTAGTCCTAAGAGTACATCATGGGAACAATTTGGGACTAACATCGCATATGCTCTCGTAGGATTAGCCACGAACCAAAAGTTTAATTTCTCTTTGTTGATTATAAATGGAATGCTAGGACATATTTCCAATGGTACACCTTTTATTATGTATCCTAGATTTATTCAGCTGTTTTTGAACAAACAATTAGAGGGAGTAACCAGACCTACGAATTTTCTACCATCAGTTACTCTTCCCTCTAAGGTCTTTACCTTTATGAGAAAGAATAGTCCTAAGTTCTCAGGTAGGATTACACCTTTAACTCCACCTATGTTAGAGGTTGTAACAGCCTTAGCAGCAGAGGAAGCACATAGTACTAGTCCTCACTCTAGGGCTGCAAGTTCTCCAAGGGATGCTCAAGGTACTCCTTCTCAAAGTGCTGCTCATGATAGTAATCTACAAGGTACTGCTGCATCTCAGGGTACTGCTAGTCTACAAGGTACTGCTGAATCTCAGGGTACTGCCACTATTCCAAAATCTCCCAATGATTATACTCCCACAGATGCGTCTCAAACATCTGGAGGAGATGAGGGACTTTTGGATCTCTATGCTTTAAACAGGGAAGTTAGGAGGCTCAAGAAGCAAACTCTTTCTCAAGCCAAACAGATTCATAAGCTGAAGGCCAAACTCAAGAAACTGTCCAAATTCGTACAGCCAGTGGTCAAACATCACGCTTTATGGGTAGAAAGTCAGAATCTTAAGAAAAGAAGAAAGAGGCAAAGGAAGAAGCATAAGAAGAAAGTGTCTTCAGTCAAAGTGGGGAGGAATAAGGATGAAGGTACTTTATCTGAAGAGCACTATGTTCAAGAAGACTATACAGCAGATGTTTTCTTTGAAGATATTGTTGATAGAAATGCTGCTGTTACTCCTGACTTTGAAAGAAAAAGTGATGAAACTGAAGAAATCAATGTTGAGGAGAAAGAGGCTTCTAATGTAAAGAGTGGAGACACTGAAGAATTGGATTTGGAGACATTTCAAAGTACTGCTAGACAGAGTACTATTACTCCAAGGACCTTAAATTTTGATGATGAAGCAGGTCCTTCAAGCCCAATTCGTCAAACTCAAGATGTAGAGCCTGAAGAACAGTTCAAAGTTGATGAGGTTCTTGCTGATATCTCTCTCAATATCAGTAGACCAAGAGGTTTAAGCATTCCTGGTCCCATACAATCTCAACCTCAACAACCAACTCAAGCTACTGATCCAAAAGATAAAGGCAAAGGAATATTGGTTGAAGAGCCCAAAAAGAAGAAATTAACTCTTCAACAAATCAGAGCCTTGGAAACTACAAATGATGAGGAGGTTGCTAGAAAGATTCAAGCTGAATGGGATGCAGAAGAAGAACGAAAGAGGTTGGAAGAATTGAAGAAAGCAAAGTCAAAGACTATTTTGAAGAAACCTACTTCTCTTGCTCAAGAAAGGAATCAAATGATGAACTTCTTAAAAGGTCAAGGATACAAGAATTTACAAAAGCTTAGGTATCCACAGATGAAGGAACTGTATGACAAAGTTCAAGAATCCATCAAAGACTCCTTCAAAGATTTTATTCCAATGGGCTCAGAGAAAGAAAAGCAGTTGTTGCAGGAAAGAGATACAAAGAGACTCTTAAGGAAGAGAAAAGCTACAATTTCTGAAGAAAAGCCATCAAAGAAGCTTAAGTTGAGGACAGAAACAATTGATGCGCTTAGAAACTTTCTTAGGATTGTTGATTTTAGCTGATGTACAAGATAGAGAGTCACAAGAAGCAATCTCCGTGATTACAGAGTTCAAAGTCATTGACTCACCCGATGGAGAGTATCTCATAATCTTCAGGGCAAATAATCATTTTAGAGCATTCAATACTTTGTGGGAGATACTGCATATCTTAGATAGACAGGATTTATATCACCTACATCGGGTTGTACAAGACTATTATGAGCACATCCCTCCAACTCGGTTTACGGTCGTGGTACTATCTTGGTGATCTTACAACTATTTAGGAGACACCTGAAACAAGTGATGATGACTTCTGGAAGAATCAAGAAGATTGGGAAATCATAAGATGGAGGTATAATGAATCTTCAGGAGTGCATACACTAAAGTTAGAGGATGGGACAACGATTCACATGCTGGCTAAAAGAAGATATCCTCTATCTAAAGAGTTGATGATCAGGATGCTGGATCATGGAATGGAAGTTGAAGATGAGAGTGAGACAGCCATTACATTGATACATCTGTTCATTTTGTGGACAACTGAAGATGGTGACAATTCTTAAACAACTGGTATGTTTTATCAAAATTTTCTTTGAAAGTAACATATTTTATTTTGATAAAAAGACTTAACTGTGAACAAGCAGTACCTTATTCAAAGTACTGCTAGTTTAAAACAAACAGTACCTTGTTGAAAGTACTGTTAGTTAAAAGGTTGTTTTTGAAATATTGTGAAGATTTGAGTGTGCAAAAAGGTTTAAGGCACAAATATTTGAAAATCAAACTGTTTTAAGGGATTGAGTGTTGGTTAACCACCACACAGCAAATGGTAATCAATTCACCATGTCTAACAAACATAAGAATTGACTAGTCCAAATCAAACAGTTTTGGTAAAGACATCTCAAATCTGTTGATGGTTGACAATTTACCAAAAATTGTATGGTGATCAATACACCATGGTATTGCACTGAATTATTGGCTACTCCAAAGCAAACGGCTTTTTGGTAAAGAGAACTCAAATCCGTTGATAGCTTTAATAGTTTGCTCAAAACTATATGGTCCTCAACTCACCAATGTTTTATTACTGAGAGTTGGCTAGTCCTGAGCAAACGGCTACAGGTAAAGACTTATCAAATCCGTTTATGGTTGTAATGACTTACCTAAAGTCATATAGTATTCAACACACTATGATTAATGTTCTGAGTGTTGAAGTGGTTCTCAGTTCACCATGGATTATTACCTTTTCTAGGTACCAAAGAACTGACTAGCCCAAGAGTGAATGGCTACTTGGTAAAGGCTCATAAAAACCATTTATGTTGCTGAGAAGACCTGCAGCTGATAGAAGAACAATCTGTTTGATACAAAGACAAAGATTTTTGAAGAAGTGTTTCTGTTCAAGACGAGAGGTTTCATTTCAAGATACTCAAACAGATTGTATACAAGATACTGCTTAGAGGATTATAGTGAAGACTTGTGTTGATGCTGAAGAAAGATGACTAACCATCAAGAAACTTGAAGTCAAGCTAGTAGAATTCAAGTTAGGGGAGGATTGTTGGGAAATACAAGTCAAAAGGTCAAAGTACTGCTAAGTTGAAGATCAAAGTACTGTCTTTTAGTATGGAAAAGTCAACGTACTGCCGTGGATAAAGGAATCTTAAAGGATTATTATTTAAACGGTTATGTTAGTAATTATCTTGTAACAGTTATTTTAATGATTAGTATTGATTAGTGTTTATGTCATACAAGGACTGTACACCTACTAGAGTTATCCTTATGTTTATAAAAGGATCTCTAGGAAGGTATTAGATGATATATGAACACGAACAACAAAGCAACAATAGCAAAAAGCATTAGTTAGTGATATTAGAGATTAGTATTGTATTAGGGATCTGCAATTTAGGCAGATTCTAAAGAGTTATTCAACACTGCTGTATCCTACACACAACACCTCGCGACTTTCTTAGACTAGCACAAAAACGACTACTTCAGATGCTAGCTCTATATTCTCTATTCTCACACAATCACATTCATTCACATCGACACATTTCCCCGGCAATTACAGTTGTGCACCAGTATCAACATCTACCTATCAACTGAATTCTAATCTCATTACTGCCTTTATAACACTTAGAGGACACTGTCAAGTGATCTTACACGTACTCTACAGGGAGTCAATGTAGCGATCTCATCTCCTATGATCACACGAGTGTCTATACACTACACGGTCTCTTACTCAAAGAGCAATCAACTTCTAAATCGCGTACATACATCGCATCTATCACAATCACAAGATGTTACTGAGCACTAAGTAAACACCTTCTGTGACCACTCATAGCGACTTCGTCTCATTAGATGTAAGAGCCAAATTCAAACAGGAGACGTCAACACCTTTCTACACGCATTCTGATTAATTATTTAACACTATCAGATGATATTATACACCAAACAGAGCCATATATCTCCACTCTGTCTCTATATGAGCGATTCATATAGTGATAGGAAGCAGCAATACCGACTCTGGGATTCTCAACAATAACACACGCGTGTCGCGACGTCCGATGCGCATCCCTTAGTACACTTACACACCAGCATGTGTCATGTGCCTCACAAACACAAATCTGTGAGAAAAGCCACTCGTGAATCCCAGAAGAAAGATCGGTAACACTAAACTACCTTTTTTAATACGAATACACATGGGATGTTGTATCTGCGTAAGGATAGTTCACTTTGAGCAAGTCATTTATATGTAAAGAAAGATTACTTAGATTTGACAGACACCTGGAAAGGGGGGTAACAAATCCAACTTTATTGTTTCTTATGCTTCTCTTGCTCTTCCTTATTATAAATTTGATGTCTGACGTATTTCAAAAAAAATAATACTACAATAACAGATCTCTCTTTATGGATGCAAGTCTATGAGAAAGCGTATCTCCACATCACACTTTTTGTTGGCGACTTCTCTAAACGCTATTCTTCAGCTAATTTCTGTATGTGGTAGGCTGTTATATACTTATACTATGGAGTATCCACTATTTATACCATTATCGAGAAATATTACATAACCAGTAATACAAATAGTGGGGATTTTTTTGAAAAGCGAGTTATCACAGTTATATGGCTCGAGTTTTAAACAGCTCTTTTGAAATAAGTTTGTATCATAAATTTAGATGTTATTTGCCTTATATATGCGAGTCTCTTATTCCACAGAGCATCTCACTGCACAAACACAGACACTTCATGTCTTGGTCGGTATATTGAGTATAGAAGCTATCTCTCTTCAAACCACGTTTCTGCTACTTCTCCACATGTCTAAGAGACTGCACGGGTGTACTCTTCGATACTAGCCTCTTGACTCTCTCACACTAACATACAGGCCATCTAAATACCAGAACACTATCAGAGAGTGCCAGACACATAGCAGTGATCTCCGAAGGCGCGCATTAACCAGTGATAGCAACACGAGATCACACAAATTTCAGTTCTTTCATCACACTTATACTGCTGGCGCCTCTGTTATAGATGCTGTTATCGGACTAAACTCGTAAGACTAGATATTTTCACACTCACATAGCATCTATCTTCAGTAGGCACTATACAGTGTAGTTAAGCTAACTTATATCACCTTCTTTACTTACGCTATAGTGACAGATCCATCAATTATATATCTCATATCCGATCATCTCGCATCAAGAGCTAATATTGAGAGTAACAACTGAGATAGATCACATATGAGCACGTCACCACAATCTAACATATACACTAGTTCTACAATCACATAATACTGAATCTAATGACGCGTAGAGATACACATCTAGGACGAGATCGCAAGGATCACACACATTCTCTGAACACTCACACAATGTCTAGTATAGTTATATCTATGAGATGTTATACTTAAGCGCCTTATAGGATTATTCACGCACATCACTATGTACGAGTATAGGTGTGTGGACTTGTGTACACAGAGAGCATTTCTTCTATTCTTACAATGCGTAGACTGAGGAGAATGACAAGTTAGTAAACACTTATCAGAGCGAGCTTTAGTGATATCCCATAGATCTCTGAGGAGTATTCTCCGGTAGTTGTGTGAGTATGTCACATCTATATAGAACGAGATATGCGGATTAGATTGCGCAGCGAGACTATGCTCTATACTAATCTCTGACGCAATTGCTACTATTTAGTCACACGAGGTAATATATCACGCACAACGATCTACTTTGCTATAAAACTCCAATCTAACAACAAAAGAATGTGTAGTGCTTCCTGATAAGAGTCAATCACATGTACTCCTACACACTGGTTTCACATGTAGGACACATATGAACACAGTACAATAATAGTCTCTATGAGTGACTAATTTGATTAAACGTTGGCTAGTATACAAGAACAGACTTGATATACGTGATGGAGGGATGATTGGAGAGTACACGATCATAGGTCTGGCATATAGACGGGTGTGTGATGTGACGAAATGGTAACAGACACACTATGGGAGGTGGCGAGGTATAGCGGGTGATACATCTCTTGACACAATATACGTGTATTATGACTCTTATCTACACAGTACACACATGCATATACTATGACGCAAGAACTAGGGAGGTCATCGGACTATGACTCTCGTTATATATGCACTCTTATCGTCACACAATCGGAGTCACTGAGTGCTGGCAATGATGAGCGCGTATGTTACTATCATGTGTGTACTTGGGAATAGAGACACACGTATAAGATCGTAGTGTCTCATTTAATTACATCACGTAGTTGAACAGGGTCTGACTCTCTAGTTGACACTATATGAGTAGAATGAGATATACACAGACGGCTCATCAATACTTTATCTGTCTCTAGATAATACAATATGTGAGTTATATTTCTATTATCTTATAAACTTGGTATGATGGGTTTTAAATGGTTTAGGTTTTTGGTTTTAAAGTATTTAATTTATGATTGGTTGTTTGGAAAGTAGGAGGTTTGATTTGATTGTGAAACTTGTATGGTATGAGATGATTGGTATCAAACATATAACCAGTTGATATATGATAACCTAATTGTTGGATTAGGACTACTATAAATATAAGTTTCATTGGTGTCGGATTACTACTTGTCTACTTTCAACACATTATGTTGAGTATGCCAGCAACATTTATAAACTGGATTTTATTACAACAAGACATTCTAATTATTAAGATTTTTACTATATACACACTAAAATATTATGGTTGAACTTTACAATGAATATTGTACGAGAGGGTATTAATTTCAGTAACATTGTTTGATATTACATTACTATACCCCATCACAATAAAGTATATACGTTTCTTTGCGAGATTCTGTTTCCTTTCTATATAAGTGTAAATGTTTAATGGTTATTGGTTCGCATTTTGCTTTCACGTATTTGCAAAATTCAGTTGGATTATTGGATGACACCTTGTATTTCTTCAATGTACTTACAGTGATTGATGTAAGAACTTTTTTTGTGTATGCAGAGTACGTACCATGGAAACAAAATACGAGCTATGGGTTCTTATCATGGCTTTCATATCAACCTCTTATGCAAAACTCGATTCCATAGTCAAACACGTCTTTGACAATTTCGATTTCAAAGAAGAGTCAGGTTTCCTTCAGTTTTGGGAATGTTGTGCAAGTGGGGATTTAGATGACGTTGGGTACAATCTATTTTTGACAAATCATTCACGTTTTTCTGGCATATGCAATAACAGACTTAAGAATTGCACGAGGAAATGTCTCAATAATAATTACCGATTTGTTAGACGAGAGGAAAATGTGGGAAACTGGTTTGCTGGTTGACCAGCTCAGACACGAGTTCTAGATTACCAACATGATGGTGAACTATCGGGTATGGGATAATTAGTTGTGCCTGTGTATCATCCGGGTGCTGTGTTGAAATTTGTCAGAATCATTGAGTTTGTAACTATATCACTCTTATGTTTTCAAGTCATTAACGACTCGATAAATGCACTATTATTTTTAGCATTGTACGCGTTGTTGTAATTTCATTGAATTAAGTTTAAATCGAGTAACTAAAATTAGCGATCAATGTAAACGGGCATCAAAACATTAAATGTGTACATCAAGCAAGGAGGTTTATATAATTATTTGAGATAATATATAACTTTTGGGGGTTCATTATTTTATCGGATACGAAAGTGGTATACGTTTTCGCGATAACATTACTTTTAGCACTCCCGGAACCAAAAAACTTATCTGCGCTTCAACAAATACCACTATTTATACCCAATACAAAAATTTACTCAAAAATAATCATGATTATAACGCATTAATGCCGTAAATTCTTGCAAGGATGCAAATTATACAAGTGTTTCAGGAAAAACACTTCCAATTGTCTTATATGCACCAAACAATCATCATGTACTACACCATACTCATTATTGCACACCATACTCAATATTGGCACACCATACCTCGCTTACCTTGGACCGTACTTGACTTCAAGACATACCTTTGAGCCATAAACTATGTTCCTTGACTAAGAATGCATTATGAAATCCAAGTCACTATCACGGTAACTCTTACATGCATAAACACTTAGAGAAAAATTCAACAATCTTCCTTTGGCTCAATATAAAGCTCACGGCATCAAAACCCCACCACACAAACCCCATTACAAAAACTTTATTCAACCCATACACTTCTATACACAACCATTCTAAGGTATTCTAAGGTGATCCACAAACATTGGCTACTTTTCCAATTGTTAATCAAGAAAAGGAAGCTAGTACTTTTTAAGAAAATAAGGTTTTCTTAAGTAAGCTTGGTTTTTTTTGATGGTGCAAAACAAGGGTTTAGTCACTTACTACATCATCATAATCATTCTTCACAAGGCACCCCAATTAAACTCTATAAGTTGCTAAAACTTTCATTATTATGCATATGAAATTTTCTATGTTAGCTATAAATCACCATTTGGTCTCCATGGGAGTGATTGCAGCTTTCACATTTACAAGATCAAATTTCTTGAGTATCTCAGCTACATACTTGTCCTGAGATATGAAGATTCCTCCCTTGTTCTGTTTGACTTGTAGACCTAAGAAAAATGTGAGTTCACCCATGGAACTCATCTGAAATCTGCTTTTCATCAAGGCTTCAAACTCATCACACCAAGACTTGTTGGTAGAACCAAAAATGATATCATCAACATACACTTGAACCAGCATGATATCCTTTTTGTCCCTTTTAATGAATAAAGTCTTGTCAATTGTGCCCCTCTTGTATCCATGCTTCTCTAGGAATGTTGATAAAGTAGCATACCAAGCTCTAGGAGCTTGATGCAGTCCATACAAAGCTTTGACCACCTTATAAACCTTATTAGGATGATCAGGATCAACAAAACCAGGAGGTTGTGAGACATAAACCTCTTCATCTATAGTGCCATACAGAAAAGCACTTTTAACATCCATTTGGTATACTATGAACCCCATAAATGAGGCAAAGGCTAAAAACAACCTGATAGCTTCTATTCTTGCCACAGGAGCAAAAACCTCATCATAGTCAATACCTTCTTCCTGTGTGTACCCTTGGGCCACCAATCTTGCTTTATTCCTCACAACCACACCTCTTTCATCTCTTTTGTTCCTGTAGACCCACTTTGTACCAATCACCTTCATTCCATGAGGTAGATCTACAAGAACCCATACTTGTTGTAGCTTGAACTGTAACAGTTCTTCTTGCATGGCTTGAACCCAACTGTCATCTTGTAAAGCTTCAGCAATCTTTTTAGGTTCCTCCTGAGATAGAAAATAGGCAAACAAACAATGTTGTTGATCTTTGTGATTGTTTCTTTGCTGCTTTTGAATATGACTGAGAAGAGCATGAGCTCCTGATTTGTTTTGCACTTTGCTTCTAGTTTGCACAGCTGACTTAGGATCACCAAGTATTTGACTTTTTGGGTGAATACTATGAATCCTAAGTGTAGGAGTAGGACTGACTTCAATTTCTGTAGGAAGACTGTTGAAGTCAGTTATCACACCCTCCTCATCATAAGATGCCTCATCAAAAATTCCTGTCTCAGACTTGTGAAAGATCTCAAGCTCTAGCATAGAGGAATCATCATGATCAAGCCTACCAATATTAACTGGCTCACTACCAGTATTAACTGAAGTGGAACTGGTAGTGGTGTTTTTAGATACTTGTCCTAAATGCTTTAGAGCAATATCTTCCAACTCTCTTCTAAAAGCTCAAATCTTAGAATTATCTTCTGAAGTGTCAGTAGAAAGATCCTTCTTCTCTTATTGAAGTTCTGTCAAGATCTCTTCTTTCTTTGAGTTTATGGAAGATTTCCTTGATTTAGCTTTTCCTTCAGTATTCCTCACAGTTGAAGGTACAACAATAAGTTCGACATCTTCATCTTTTTCCTCAGAAGCATT
The DNA here is from genome assembly GCA_026074375.1 of Tanacetum coccineum. Taxonomy (NCBI): domain Eukaryota; kingdom Viridiplantae; phylum Streptophyta; class Magnoliopsida; order Asterales; family Asteraceae; genus Tanacetum; species Tanacetum coccineum. Next base: position 60,335 of record BQNB010010134.1, read on the forward strand.
AGACTTTGGAGTTTGTGAAGTGCCTGCATTGTTAGTTTTCTCTAAAATACCTGCATGAGGGTTAGCTTGATTCTCCAAAGATACAGGTATATAGTTCATAGAATCAGTAAGATAGTCAATATCAAACATCCATCTATATCCTACTCCTTTGACATTGGGTTTATCTTCAAGAAAATTAACATGCAGATTTACTTCTACTCTTTTGGTTACTAAATTATAAACCCTATAGGCTTTGCTATTTAGTGAGTAACCAACTAAGAATCCTTCATCAGATTTTCCATCAAACTTGCCAAGCACACTAAGAGTATCTAGAATGGTAACATGACACCCAAAAGGTCTTATGTAGATTTATAATTGGTTTGTGGCTCAAACAAGAGCTCATATGGAGTTTTGTTTTGAGGTTTTTTCACTTCTTACCCTATTAAAATATAGCAAGCAGTAGTACTAATTGCTTCTGCCAAAAGTGGTTGGTAAGAGGAGAATCGGCTAGCATGTTTAGGCAGCCTCAATTAGGGTTCTGTTCTTTCTTTCAGCTATCTCCATTGTGTTGTGGAGTTCTAAGCATTACTATACTCTTGTTTTATTCCCATGTTTCCACAAAATTCTAAAGCATATATCTCTCTACTCTTAAAATCAGTGCATTATCTGATCTAATGAGTTTAACCCTATGATAGCTGGTTTTCAATCTGCCTTAATAAGGCTGAAGATGGCCACTAGTTCATCCTTAGAGGCCAAAAAGAATACCCAACTAAATCTGGTACAATCATCAGTAATTACAAGGCAATAACTTGCATGATTAATGCTTTTCACAGAAGTAGGACCAAAAAGATCCATATGCAAGGTGTGTAGTGGCTCAGTGATTAATCTTTCTAACTTGGCCTTGCAAGAGGCCCTGTGTTGTTTGCCTTTATGGCAGGCAACACATGTGTGGTCATTTTTGAAAACCTTGGAAGGTAGACCTCTGACAAGGTTTCCCTTCACAAGTTTGTTTAGGTTTTTAAAATGATATGACCCTAACCTCTTTATGCCATAATTTAGAATCAGCAGATGTGGCTATCGAAATAAAACAGGCAAAAACCTTTTGCAGGAGTAGTGTCTTATATCAAAAATGTACTGAAGGTCACAACAACACATTCAGTTTCAGTAATAAAGACAACTTTGTGCTTAACATATTTGTGATATTGAAGAACAGTTAAAATGCCCTAATTCTTTTACAAAAGACACACTATCAAAATCTAAATTACCAACTCTTATTTTTCCTTTACCAGATATGTAGCCTTTGCTACCTCCAAAGGTAACAGATCCCCCATTGAATTCTTCAAAATCCTCTAGTTGATCCTTGTTACCTGTCATGTGCCCTGAGCATCCACTATCAAATATACCTCTATCTACCATGTTCTTCAGTGGATGTTCCTGCACATGAAAAAGAGAAATTAGTCTCTCTTAGGGACCCAGGCCTTTACAGGCTTGGGTCTGCCTTGTGGACCTTTAGCATTCACAGTTCTAATAAAAGTCGGTCCACTGTTATAATTGAAGTTTGGTCTAGAGTTCCTCCAATTATAACTTGCTGAGGTCTTAACAGCAGATCCCCAAATTCCCATTACAGCATTAGAATGAGACATTTGTGCTGTAGTTTTTGCAAAGGGTCTTCTTACAGATGAATATGATTTTGAAAAATCCCTTCTTTGATTAATTTGATTCATCTGTGGTCTTTTGGGACTTAAACTGTTTGAGGTCTTGTTAGGTACTGGCTGTCTAGATCTAACAGTATTAATATTAGAACTAACAGCATTAACTTTAGGCCTAACAGAATTAATATTTGTCCTACCAGTATTAATATTAGGCCTAACAGAATTAAAATTTGGCCTACCAGCATTAAGTTGTACTGATCTAGGAACAAATTTATTTGAGTGATTGACCCTGTTTGCATTTGTCCATACTGGTTTTGCCACCCCATTACCAGTATTAACAACCCTCTTAACCTCAGCTTCCCTTGCCATTTTCTTTTCATAATAGTCACAATCTTTAATCAAATGACTTAGACTACCACAAACAAAACATTTCTTCTTTGTAAAAGAGTAATCCTTCCCTAGTTCTTCTTTCCGATGATATCATTCCAATTTCCTATTAACTTTATGTGTTTCTTTATCTTTGAGTGGTTGCCTAGGATTTTTACGTGATTTTGCACAACTAGGTTCACTTCTTGTAATTCTCAGAAACAACTTGTTTTCTCTTAGTTTATCACCACCTAGAAGTAGTACATCTCATTTGTTACACTTATACTTATGATTCCAGTCTCAAAAAGAGTGCTCAGAGGTATTTCCACAAGATCCTTCATTATCATTTGATTGACAAGAAGAATGCTTAGAGGAAGTTGTTTCACTGAGTACTATTTAGGTTTTTGAGGACCCTTTTTACCTCATAAACATACAAAGGAATATCAATTTCCTCTTGTGGTTTTGGTAGTATAATCTTCCACTTAAGGGATGTGGAACACTTTTAATTTAAATTAGTCTTTATAAATCTACTGTACAAAGGTTTTCCTATTGAATCCTCTTTAAACAATATAAAACAGAAAAGTTCATTTCTTCCTCTAACTTACGAACCTCATTGTTTGATTGTATTTCTAACCTAAGGCCAAATTACTATTTGAACTCATTGCCAGAATTAATAATCTCCCAAAGATTCTTAGAAGAATCTTTCCATGAATCTAATGTTTTCTGCAATTGTTTTTTTCTTTTACAGCTTTCATTCCTATTCTCCTATATCTTTTAAGCTTTTCATCTTTTTCATATATTTCATTAGCCTGAAATTAGCCTTTTCTTTTAGAGAAAGTTGCTATTTTTGAAAAGTAACAAGTTGAGCTTCTAGTTTCTTAACAGCTTGACTATAGGCAAGTATTTGTGCTTCTTGATCACCTAACTGATTCATTTGTTCATCACACAGTAGTTTAAGGGTATTGTATGAATCAATGCAAGTTTTAGAACACAAAGTTACCTCATTGCTTGAGCTGATAGCCATAAGTGCATGATTTGTCTCTTCAACTTCAGTATGTTCTCCCCAATTGACAATCCCATCATCCATTGTCTGGAAACCCATTGATTTTCTCTTGCTTCCTGCTTCTTGATGTTGATAAATGAGTCTCTCTTCTTCTTTCATTTGTATCCCCTTTGCTGTATATTCCCTAGCAAAGTGACCATGCTTGTGACAATTGAAGCATTAAGCTTCTTTTTGTCAAAGCCAAACAGGTGTTTTTCCATCCACGCGAACTCTCCTTCCTGTTTTCTTATAGAACTTCTTCATTCGAATAGCAATCATTGCTATTTGCCAATTTATGTCCATCTCTTCAATGTCTACATCATCAATTTGTTCCAGATCTTCATGAAGTAAGTCCCAGTCCTCTGATTGTTTGGCAAAGAGGGAATAGATTACTTCATCAGCAAAACCAGCAAGAACTTCTTTTTCAGGAATATTGGTTGAAGAAGTAGAAGGAGTGCAAGTACTGTAGGCACCAGAAAAACCAGACTTAACCTTATTGTGCTAACTTTTGCTTTAGTGAACAAAAAGCAACATTTTGAGCATTGAAGATGTTTTTGAAGCACCTTGTATTTTCTTGCTCAAAAACTCTAAGGTTATTGTACAAATCATCAATAGATAAAGTGTCAATCTCTGGATTAGTTCTCATTGTCATTGCCAGATTGGACCATGCTGGGGGCAAAGATCTAAGAAACTTATGATTTGCATCCTCAGTTGATACTTTAGCACCATGAGCTTCCAATTGAGAAAGTAACTGTTGAAATCTGTCATATCCCTTTTCTAGCCCTTCTGAATTGGATATTTTAAATGCTTTCAAATGTTGTTTTGAAACACAGCTTTTGCATTTTCATTTGAATTTGCATTACACCACAAACCTAGTTCTGATGGCTTCCAGATCTCTTTTGCATTCATCCTTCCAATGAAAATCTTCTCATATGTTCTTTGGGAATGGCCATCAGCAAGATATTCTTAGCCTTCCTTTCCTTTTCAACAGCTTGAATTTCTGCAGCAGTTACTGGTGAAAGTACTCGAACAATACCATCTTTTCCAGTTGAAATTCTCTTCTTGGAGTTTCCATTCTGAATTACCTTCCATACTTCATTGTCAATGTACTCAAGGTAATGCTCCATCTCCATAGCCCATATATCATACTCCTCCTTCTTCAGAATTAGGAGTTTGATATTTGAGATAGCAGTTGTTTGAGGAATCACCTGTTGTTGTTGTTTAGGTGCATTACCAGTATCTGATGCATCTTCATGGTTTGATTCTTCATCATCACTGAGATGTTGTGAGAACTCATCATTAGCAGGTTGAGACATTTTGTAAAGAATCGTAGGAGAGTGTAGTTTGTGGTTCTAGTGATTCTTCTTTCTCAGAGTCCCTCTAAAGGCTCTGATTACCACTTTATTGGTCTGTGTTTTAGGATTGATTAGCCTTCTGTAAGACACTAGCTAAACTTGAATATAAATTCAAATCACTATGTGCGAGACACTGACTACGAATATCAAGTCTGTTAATGCGAGAATCGTAACACAAGAATTAGGAGAAACAATAATCCTAATTTTGCTATTAAGCTCTATGCTTCTATTGATATTTCAGTCACGTACATCACATTGTTGCCTTAGGTTCATTTTTTACACCAAGGAAAACCCTAATGGGCTTTACAAACGTTGTGAAAGGATAATACATATCCTTTCCTAAGATATATCCTAAGATATCTCTAAGATAAACTATTACTATTCTCGTTACATAACAGACTGAACTCATGAACAGGACTTAACTAAATATGACCAGTACTAACTCTAGTACTGCTACTCTACCAGTACTAACTTAGTACTGCCAGACTTAACTTAGTACTGCCAGTATTAACTCAGTACTACCAGAACTAGCTATTACTACCAGACTTAACTATTATACTACCAGTATTAAGTCTTTTACAATCTATTTCCCAACACTAGAGACAAGGGTAAAGGTATAATGGTAGAGCCTGATCCTCCAGTGAAAATCAAGAGGAGTGATCAAGGTGATTTGCAACTTCAAGCAGATGCAGAGTTGGCTCAGTTACTGCATCAAGAGGAATTGGCTCAAGTAGAAAGGAGACAAAGAGAAAGAGCAGCACAAGAAGAAGCCTCTATAGCTGCACTTTATGAAGAGTATGATACTATTCAAGCCAGCATAGATGCTGATGCTTTGTTTGCTGTAAGGCTCCAACAGGAAGAGAGAGAGAGAGAGAGAGAGCAGTTCACTATTGAAGAAAGAGCATAATTTTTGGTAGAAACAATGACAGCACAAAGAAAGTTTAGAGCTGCTCAAAGGGCTGCAGAGATCAGAAGTAAACCACCTACCAAAACTCAGCTAAGGAACATGATGATTACATATCTAAAGAATATGGGTAAGTTTAATCATAATCAACTAAAAAGAAAAAGTTATGAAGAGCTCTAGAGATTGTATGAAAGGAAACAAAAGTGGATACATGATTTTGTTCCTGTGGACTTTGAAAAGGAAGAAAAGAAATCAGTAGAGCCTGAGAGTAAAGGAAAGAAAGGCAAAAGAATAAAGAGAGTTGCAGATTCAACAATTAAACATATATCTTCTAAGAAACAAAAGATGATGCAAGAACAAGAATCTGCAAAGAGTGATGAAGACGCAGCAGCAGACTATAAACATGAAAAGGAAGAGTTGAGAATGTGGTTAACAGTTGTTCCAGATGAAGAAGAGACTGTAGATCTAGAGATTTTGTCTGTTAAGTACCCTATAGTTGACTGGGAATCTCAAAACTTAGAGAATGTTGATATGGAAGATTTAATTTTATAGTTTAATTCAGAGCAGATGGAATACAAGTTATCACAAAATCATTAATTCCGTATGCTGAGAAGTTTGATAGACATGATTTGGTGGATATTTGAAAGATTTGAAGACAATACTCCAGAAGGTTATAATTTGATGCTTTGGGGAGATCTCAAGGTAATGTTTAAACCAAATGCAGAGGATGAAATTTGGAGTAATCAACAGGATTGGACTCTGATTAGCTGGAAACTATATGAAAATTGTAGAGTTCATACATTGCTGATGGATCGTACATTGACCTGCTTTAACATGTTAGTAGAGAAAAGGTATCCTCTCATCAAGGAAATGCTGGAGAAGATGTTAAACAAGAAGCTAGAAGCTGAAGCTTAGAGTAAATTGGCATTTGAGCTTCTCAAGTTTATCAAGTCAGAGCTGGAAGATTGAAGAAGTGTTTGAATACATCCTCCTGGTGATCAAGATGCTTATACTGAAGAAACTTAATGATTAACATGGTGAATATCAAGTTTAGGGGAGGATTGTTGGGAATATGACTTCTTTAAACCCCCCCAAGTTTAGTACTGCTGGTTCAACTTAACACTGTTGGTGATGGTTAGTGTTGCTGATGAAGATTTGTGAAAACAGTCTAAGTCATTAGTACTGTTATTTTTATTAGTTAGTACTGCCAGTATAGTTAGTATTGTTTGTTAATAGTTAGTGTTGTTAGTCTTATATAGTTAGTACTGCTATTATGATATGCATGAGTTAAATTAGGAATAGATATGCATTATCATTGTACGTGTTTTGTAAGCCCATTAGGGTTTCCTTAGTGTATAAAAGGAAACCTATGGCATAGTTAGAAATATGCATAGAATTCATATCTCATAGTTAGTTATTCTGTAACCCAGACAGAATATTAGCAATCAATATATTCAAAGTTTAGTACTCATTGTTCTTCTTAGTATTACAAGTTAGATTCCGCATAACTTATAGTATTCACAATCATAGTTTCTCTTATAGTTAGTTTGGATTTATCCAGGTTAACTAAGCTTTAACAAGCTAAGAAGACCTGTCAGATGCACTTATAAACACTTCACTATTATTTTTATGAATATCATGCAGTTCATTCTCAGTCATTTGACTGTCAAAACCAATACCAGTCTTGTTATTAACACTTATTTGGCTGTTTAATAGAACAGTTAGTTTCTTAGATGATGTTTCAAACTTTTCTAATTTGCGTTTTAAATCATCCTTTTCTCTTAAAGCCTCTGCTAACTGATTTTAAGCTCTGTAATAGAATTATCTCTTACCTTAACATCATATTTCAAAAATGCGATGTCTTCCCCATAAAAAGCTTCATTTTTTACGAACAACAATTCTAGCTTCTAATGATTCTAAGCCTAATTGATAACCTATAATTTCTAGGTTAGATTTTTTAAGCTACTCTTTCTGTTTATCAATGTGATTCTTTTAAAGACTCATAGGGATTTTTTAAGCAAGATTTGGGCAGGGTACTCAGAGTATGAACTTGATTGAACTGGATGAAACCTGAAGACAAATGGGCCATTAGAGCAAAGTTGTGGGGCCCTTCTTCAGCCTGAAGAGCTCCATCATAACAATATCCCGTCTTAAAACAACCAAGGCCATTTAGCAGGAGTATCTTATGGCCTCCAATTCTTCTTGGAACATCTCCATTTATGTTCTCCTAATTCTTGGTGCCATGCATTCTTTAGCAAAGTGAACCTCTCATGGGGAAAGTTGTAAAATTAACATTTGTATTATCAAAGCCTAATAGTTTCTTTGCCATTGAAGTTGAGTTTCCTTCTTGTCTTCTTTAAGATCTCTTCCTCTCATGGTAAAGCATGGCACCTGCCCATTTGAGATCCATCTCTTCAAGATCATCAGTATCAATCTGCTCCAGATCTTTATTGTCTAACTGTTGACTATTAGATTGACTGACAAAGAAGGAGAACATGACATCATCAGCATAGGATGAGGAAGAAGCTTGTCCCTGTAAGTTAGTAGTAGAAACTTCATGAGCAGTATTAACTGCTTCATTAGTACTGCTAGTATTTTCTGAAGATACAAAAGCCACATTTGAGAGTTTGAACTTGAGCTTGATTGGCTTTTAATCTCAGCTTTATACACCTTCAAGTTGTTGTACAAGTCATCCATGCTCATTGTGTCTAGATCAGATTTGTTTCTCAAGATCAAGGCAATATTGTTCCAAGCTAATGGTAGACTTCTTAATAACTTAATATTTGCATCTTCCTAGGAGATAACTTCACCATGAATTTCTAATTAGCTGATGAGTTTCTGAAACCTATCATAGGTTTTAGCCAGACCTTCAGATCTTGATGCAATAAAATTCTCATATTGCTACTTCATAATGGTTTTCTGCATTTTCTTTGATTCTTTGTTGCCTCTAAACCTGGTCTTGATAGCTTCCCATAGGGTCTTTGCATCCTTAATTCCATGAATCTTCAATAGGTGCTCATCAGGAATGGCTAATAACAAAGTGCTTTTTGCTTTCAATTCATTCTTTCTTGCTAGCTTTGGTTCAGCAGATTTTGGAGGAATGGGACCTTTAGTACTAGCTGATGCAATAGCAGGTGCATCACCATTCACAATAACCTCCCAAAGAGCATAATCAGTGTGAGTAAGATATTGCTCCATAGATCATAATCTCCAGTTTTGAGTACTGGAAGTTTTAGTGCAGACACTGATTGGGTAGTTTCTGACTGTGATTCCATCTTATCTTTGATTATGAGATCTTGTGTAGATATAGTGTTCTTCTTATTTAGAGTTTCTCAACAAGCTCTGATACCACTTATTGATCCCAATGAACAGATCTTCTTAGCTTGTTAAAGCTTAGTTAACCTGGATAAATCCAAACTAACTATAAGAGAAACTATGATTGTGAATACTACAAGTTATGCGGAATCTAACTTGTAATACTAAGAAGAACAATGAATACTAAACTTTGAATATATTGATTGCTAATATTCTGCCTAGGTTACAGAATAACTAACTATGAGATATGAATTCTATGCATATCTCTAACTATGCCGTAGGGATCCTTTTATACACTAAGAAAACCCTAATGGGCTTACAAAACACGTACAATGATAATGCATATCTATTCCTAATTTAACTCATGCATATCATAATAGCAGTACTAACTATATAAGACTAACATCACTAAATATTAACTAACAATACTAACTATACTAGCAGTACTAACAATGTACTGGCAGTACTAACTAATATAACTAACAGTACTAACTACTTAGTCTGTTTTCTTTAATCTTTAGCAGCAGCATCAACTTTGAACCACCAGTAGTAAATTAGCACCAGCAGTAGTAACTCAGAATTCCCAACAGTAGGGATATTTCACGGCTTGGTAACTGGATATAGATCTCCCAAGCTTTCACATCGAAAGAGGATATGGCGAGTCAGGAAATCCTTTATAGAAAAACCAAAAGCATCAAATTCGATAGTACAATTATTATCCCTAGTAAATTGGTAAACAGAAATGAGATTTTTAATTAAATTTGGGGTGACAAGAACATTATGAAGGTGAATGGGGCGATGAATAGAAGGAATAATGCTATGTCCTATGTTGGTAACGAGAATCGAATTACTGTCACCAACGTGAATAGAAAGGAATAAGCATTTATCTAAAATGGTACTTAAATTACTTGCATTAGAATCTAATGATAAGAGGCACCTGTATTCATGTTTCAAGTCAGGTTTGGCATGTCATTATGCTAAACGTACTCGGAAGAGAGGTAGCTTGAGATGGGTAGTAGGTAGGAGCGGGTCCATGTAAACCGGGGCTGCCATTTGGCACTGTGGGCTAGGCCAAATATACGGGTTGCTAGGCCGAGTATGTAGATTGATGGTACGCGAGCTGTAGGGCTGCAAAATAGGCCACGGGTTGGGCTTGGGCAGTTTGGTTGTGGTATATTAGCTAATGGGTAATACAGGCATTTGGGGTAGGCTGGTTGTGGGCTCGACGCATATGCGTGGGTTGTGGTTAGGCCTGATGAGGCTGGTAGACAGGTAAACCACCCAACGACACAGTTTGGGAGGAAACATATTGTATCCCATTCCTAGGTGTTGAAGACAATCCCACCCTATAGCGGTGATCATGTATAAACCTATAATGATCCTAAATTTACACGTCCCTTTGTTAAGATGGTTGTATTGTTGTGGTAGACTTTGAGATTTAGTAGAGTTTGTGGTAGGGTTACCTTTGTTGTCGGGTGAGTTTGTTACCATGAGGATAGTTGGGGACGAGGAACTACTTTTGAAAGTAGTGGATGCACCGGATTGAGGATAGTTAGGGATGAGGATAGTTGGGGACGAGGAACTACTTTCGAAAGTAGTGGATGCACCGGATTGATCATTAATTGAAGGCTCCTTCAAAAGAAGCATGTTGTGTACCGTTTCAAAAGTGGGAAGGGGTTCACGATGTCGGATGATTTCGACAAGTGTAGCAAAGCGGGAGTCGAGTCTATTAACGGTATAAATTACCAAGTTTTTATCGCTTACAACGCAACCAAGGTTTTAAGCCTATTCGCCCCATCATTTATCAACTGATTGACTTGTCTGTGTCTAAGTCTAATGTGTCTGGACTTACCATTGTACACTTGATTGTATTCATGATATTGGGGACTTAAAGGCAAAAGTAGTTACTTAGGCAATAATAAATCAGGATAGCATACATAAAATATTTGCATTCATGGTTTATAGCATGTATCCCCCTCGTGGGTTTATAAAACATTTAAAAGATTAAAATGAGAGGCTATGAGCTCACCTTAGCAGTAAAGGGAAATTTGATTAATAGCAAAGGTATATGGAATGAAAGTAACGGCTTCGTCACACGCAACCTGGAGTAATATGTCAAGTCTTAGTTTGATTGGATATGTTTTATGTCATAATGTAATATCACTTTGATGAAATATTATGGAAATATTGTATCTGTTTGGGCTATCATTAATCCAGTGGTACGCAGTTTGTTTGAGAGCCAGGGCACTTTAATCGTAAACCAACAAACTCGTCAAAAAAAATACCCAAATGGAACCCTCACATGAAAATTCCCTAGTATCGTGATACATTATAGTTTTAAGTGATATGGATTATAATATTATAGAACATATACTTTATAATTATAAATATATCATTTTTAATAGTTTGCAAATTTGGCAAAATATTCTTGGATTATAAACTTTTACAAGTTTAGTCCTTTATATAAAAAGTATTTATATATTAAACCTTTAATTTGAAATTGGCAAAATTAAAGTCCTATAGTTATACTTTGAGAAAATGTCATTTTTAGTCCCTTTAGTTATAAGTTTCAGAAAGTTACGATATATACCCTATGCATGATAAAAAACGTATCGTTTTTAGTCCAAAATCCATAATAATGATATTTTTCAATATGAAAAGCGAATTTTCTAGGTATATAGTTATTAATATAAGCTAAAATATGGGAGGGTTAATGCTAAAGAAAGTTAAAAATAAACGATTTGTTAAGCTAGAAATCAAAACGGGTCAAATTAGGGTTTTAAAAATGGAAAACGCGCGGGTTTTAAGCTTCAAGCTTTTAAGACTTAGTAAAATACTTATAATATTGTTTGATAAGCTTATTTGAATAGATTATAACAACATCTTACAAGTTTAGCTTATAGATTAAACAAAACATGAAATTAGGGTTTCATGAGCTTGGTTTGGATCAAAAAGGGAAAAAACATAGGTTTTTGAGTTCAAAGCTTTTAACAATGGTTTAAACATGATCATATGAACATTATAAGAGTATTAAAACAGAATGTGAGCTTATGGAACCTGATTTTGAGCTTATAGCTTGGAAATGGGTCGAAATGGGGATGTTTTGCTTCGTACGCCTAGAATAACAACTTCGGGGCTTCAAGACTTGGTTTCTTTACTTGTATTCCGCTCTTGGGACTTTTTAGGACTTCTCTTGATGTTCTTGATCAGACCTTGGACTCCATTGATGGTTAGAAAGAAAGATTGAAGGTGTGAATTGGATTTAATGGGGTTTACCCCTTTATATAGGGTTCGAACTCCTTGGTGACCAAGTTTAGGACACATGTGGTATGACTAGGAGAGGCTAGGGATGATATGGTTAGAAGCTAGGAGACGAGTTAGCAAGCCTAGGACTAGGTTTGAGGTGTTGTTTGGTTCATATGATGCCACAGCCAAACTTGGTGCCCAAGGAGGTCATGTGGCCTCTTGGTAGCCAAGTAGGGAGCTTGAGGTACTTGTGTGCTGCTTAGAAATGAAGTAGGTTAGTCATGGAGGTGTGTGGTTGCTTGCTTGGTTTTCAAATGGGTCATTTTGGAAGGAAAAAGGTAATCAGGTAGATTAGGGCTCGTTTAGGGTTTTTAAGGGTTTTCTTTGAGCTAAGGTTAGGGTTTAAGGTAGATTATGGTTTAGGATTAGTGTTAGGATTATATTTTAGTGTTTAGGATTAGTGGTTAGGGCTTGGTTTTAAGTTTTAGGGCTTAATTTTAGGTTTAAGGTCAAATTAGGGTTTAGGGTTTCGTTTTAGGTTTTAAGGTTTTTAAAATATGTATGAGAGCTTATGAGTAGATTAATTAGGGTTTACATGTTGTATATTGAGTGTAGTAGCTTGTACAAAAGTGGTGGTAAAGAAACTAGAATGAAAACGATGGTAAAACGGCTATTTTGGATGTTATGCTTAATGACTTGTACATTGTGCTTTAAAAGGCTTGTACTTTATTTTGAAGGGAAAACATATTCAAATGAGATGCTATATTACTTGTACATGTGCTTGATTGTTTGTACATTGATTTTATATGTATACATTACATATAGTTAGGGTTTAAAGGTAAACGTTTAACGTTTAAAGTCCGTTTTGATATAACGTTGCAAATGGTACGTTAAATGAGTAATGTACTTTGTAAAAATGATATTAAGATATTGAATTGACATATTAGGATGTTTATATGATATAAACATAGATATAGATGGCATAGGTAGGTTGTGTGATCTCGTTAACTTTAGTTATGCAAGTAATGTAATAAAGCAAAAAATTTCCCCATAAAAAGGTGGTTCATATATAATAAATAAATATTACATTGCATCTAACTTAATAGATGGATATTTACATTGATGAAAATTGCAGGTTGTTATAGTCCCCCATCCTTACAGAAATCTCGTCCCGAGATTTAATTGGATGTTGAAGTGATGTTTGAAAACAGATGAGGATATTTGGCACGAATTTCATCTTCGCGTTCCCATGTAAATTATGGTCCTCTTTTAGAGTTCCATCGTACTTTGATTATGGGAATACAACTTCGTTTTAGTTGCTTGATTTCATGATCCATAATTTTCACTGGTTCTTCCACAAAGTTGAGTTTGTCGTCGAGTTGAAGTTCTTTCATTGGAATGATGAGAGATTCATCGGATAAGCATTTCTTGAGATTAGAAACGTGGAAAGTATTATGAATGTTACTGAGTTCTTCGGGAAGCTCAAGTTTGTATGCCACTGGGCCAATCCGTTCAAGGATTTTGAATGGTCCAATGTATCAGGGATTAAGCTTTCCTCGTTTTCCAAAACGAATGACACCCTTTCGAGGTGAAACTTTTAGCATAACGTGGTCTCCAACTTGAAATTCTAAAGGCTTTTGTCTTATATTGGCGTAACTTCTTTGCCGATCTCTTGCATCTTGTAAGCGTTGATGAATTTGCACGATCTTTTCAGTGGTTTCATGAATTATTTCTGGTCCTGTGAGTTAAACATCTCCAACTTCGGCCCAGCAAACAGGTGATCTGCACTTTTGACCATAAAGTGCTTCAAATGGTGCTGCCTTAATACTGGCATGGTAACTGTTATTGTAGGAGAATTCTACCAATGGTAAGTGTTTTTCCTATCCTTTTCCGAAATCTATAACACAAGCTCGTAGCATGTCTTCGAGTGTTTAGATGGTTCTTTCACTTTGTCTATCGGTTTCAGGATGATATGCCGTACTCATGTCTAATTGAGTACCCAAAGCATTTTGCAATGACTGCCATAATCTGGATGTAAAATGACTGTCATGATCCGAGATGATGGATACTGGTATGCCATCTCGAGAGACTATTTCTTTGATGTAGAACCTTGTAAGAGTTTCCATACTATCAATCACTCGAGTGGGAATGAAATGCGCAGATTTGGTAAGACGATCGACAATGACCTAGATGGAGTCATGTCTGTTTGATGATTTAGGGAGTTTTGTGACAAAATCCATTGTTATTCTTTCCCATTTCCATATAGGAATTTATGGTTGTACCAACAAACCAGATGGCTTTTGGCATTCCGCTTTAACTCTAGAACATGTCAAACATTTGCCAACATATTCAACGATGATTGCCTTCATGTTAGGCCACCAATAGAGTTTCTTTAGATCTTGATACATTTTGTCAGAACCCAGGTGAATGGAATATTTCGATTTATGAGACTCATGCATGATCAAGTCTCTTAAACCGCCAAAAAGTGGTAACCAGCTTCGATTTTTGATACAACGAGTTCCATCAGGACGTATTTCAAATGATTTGTCCATTCCTCGTAGGTTTTCCACTTTGATGTTTTCTTCTTTGAGTGCTTCATTTTGAGCTTTAAGAATTTGTGATGGTAATTTTGGATGAACGGTTATGATCAATGCTCTAACTCAGAGTGGTTTGATTTGTTTCTTCTGACTTAAGGCATCTGCTACAACATTTGCCTTCCCAGGATGATAGCAAATCTCACAATCATAATCTGCGAGTAATTCTAACCATCGGCGTTGTATCATATTCAATTCTTTTTGACGAAGAATGTGTTGAAGGCTTTTGTGATCAGTGAAAACTATACACTTTGTACCGTATAGATAGTGTCTCCAGATTTTAAGAGCAAATATCACTGCTCCTAATTCAAGATCATGAGTGGTATAGTTTTCTTTGTGAGGTTTGAGTTTTTGAGATGCATATGCAATGACTTTTTCTCTTTGCATTAATACAACTCCTAGACCTTGAAGAGATGCATCACAGTAAACGACAAAGTAATCGTTTCCTTCTGGTAATGCTAAGATTGGTGCTTCACAAAGTTTTTGTTTAAGGAGTTGGAAAGTCAATTCTTGTTCTTCGCCCCAGATATACTTCTTGTTTTTTTGGGTTAATTTAGTCAAAGGCTTTGAAAAACCTTCGATAAATCTTCAGTAATAGACGGCGAGTCCTAAGAATTGACGTATTTCTGTGGGTGTAGTGGGAGATGTCCAGTTCTTAACTACTTCAATCTTGGCGGGGTCAACATGAAGTCCTTGACTGTCAATGAGATGTCCAAGAAATTACACAATACGAATCCAGAAATCACATTTAGAGAACTTGGCATACAATTCCTCTTTTCGGAGTAATTCCAAGATTATTCTCAGATGATTTGCGTGTTCTTCTTCATTACGAGAGTAGATAAGAATATCATCGATAAACACTATTACGAATTTATCCAAATTTTGTTTACACATACGGTTCATGAGATCCATGAATACAGCAGGTGCGTTAGTTAAACCAAATGGCATGACTTGAAATTTATAGTGTCCGTATCTTGTTCTGAAAGCAGTCTTAGGAATATCTTCGTTTCTTACTCTTAGTTGATGATAGACTGATCTTAAGTTGATTTTTGAGTAAACGCTCGAAACTGAAGTTGGTCAAATAAGTCATCGATCCTGGGTAATGGGTAATGATTCTTTATGGTAAGTTTATTTAACTCTCGGTAATCGATACACATTCTAAAAGATTCGTCTTTCTTTTTAACAAATAAGACAGGGGCTCCCCAAGGCGAAATACTTGGTCGGATAAAACCTCGGTCTGTTAGTTCTTGAAGTTGGTTAGATAACTCCTGCATTTTTGAAGGAGCCAATCTATAAGGTGTTCGGACTACAGGTGCTGCTCCGGGATTTAAGTCGATTTGGAATTCTACTTGGCGAACGGGAGGAAGATCAAGTAGATCTTCAAGAAAAACATCTGGAAATTCTTTGACTACGGGGATATCTTCTAGTCTTTTCTCGTCTGATTTCTTTTCCATTACTTGGATCATGAAAACTTGACAACCTCGGGATATATATCTTTCAGTTTTTATACA
>BQNB010010135.1:0-84815 GCA_026074375.1 Tanacetum coccineum
GATGATTCATGGATGACGATTTAACTAGTTATCGCATGTTTCTCCTCTATTATTGAGCAAACCAGGGGAGTACTGGTTTCTTTTACTAGTTTTCTTTTCCTTTTATTCGTTTTTATGGGTACTTCTATAGAACATTGGGGACAATGTTCAACGTAAGTGTAGGGGGAAATAAGCTTTAGAAACTATTCCTTCAATTGCCATTTGCTTGTTCCTTAAAATGATGGCTAATATATCAAAACATAGCGTAAAAGTTAATTTTGACCCAAATTAAAAAAATTTTATGACACACACCAATGAAAACCGAGTATTATTAGCGTCTCATGAATAGGTGTTAGCCTCACTTTTTAGTGAAGCTGGCGTCTTACACGTGAATTTGACTAGCTATAAACCAACTGCTAAACGCAATAACTATTATTGTAAACGAGGTATAGTTAGCTTTATTATAGGCTATAAATACCCCCCATATCTCTCCATGGGGGTTTGGTGGAAGTTCATTTTGTTTCTCTCTTTCTCTTTCTAATAATACATCTTTTTCTTTCACCTTCTCTCTACTTTCTCTCACTAGAAAACACCATGTTTCATCTTTGTTTCTTTGATCAACCAAGACCCCCCGAATAGGTGAATCACTAGTCCTTTACAAGTGGTATCAAGAGCATCCGGTTGTGTTTTTGTATGCGTATTTGTTGGTTCGTTATATCAGCTTATTTTAAGCTTATAACAACTTATTTTCAAGTGCTTATTTTTCTGAAAAGGCCACGACTAATTTGTATGTGTTGTTGAATGAATCTGTTGATATATCAATTTTTAAGCTTGTTTTGTTGAGTTTTTCTTGGTCCATTTGTTTTCTAAAACTCAACAAAATCCAGATCTGGTATGTCCTTTATAACAGCTTCTTTTAAGCTTTTTATAGGCTTATATAACCTTCACCAGATTCTGTGGGTGTTAGGGGTTGTATAGCTGATTCAAAAGTACTTTTTCTGGGCTTATTTGTGTTCTTAACAGTGGTTTAGGGAACGTAAGAAGACCTAAATCCGGAATTTTAGGAAAAAAGTATAAAAGTATGTAACACCCCCTTATTTTACATATAGCAGCGGAAACTAATTTGGGGTATTACTTCATGAATCAACAGTCATAATCATAGAAAACGACTCAAAAGAGACATTTTAAAAAATTTAGTTATCATTCAATATTATTTCAGAGTTTTACAAAAGGAGGTCCCAACATACATATGAAAACATAGAGTTTGAATGATAACAAGTTTGGACGTCCTCAAGTCCAATGTCACTCCGTGTCATAGGTTGCTCAATTACCTGAGATAAACATGCTAAAAAGGTCAACACAAATGTTGAGTGAAATTCATAGGTTTGTAATGAAATAGTTGAATACAAGTCATCATAAGTGGTAATAATTGTACAATTACAATTATCATGGAAAACAGTATTATTGTCCTAAGCTCATGACACCAACACGTTAACATGGAAATCACCTCAGTGACATTATTGAGGAACAAATGTCCTCTTGGAAAGGTAACTTGCGAAAGTTACCCATTATTCTCAAATATAGTGCGTTTGATTACCTCATGTACTGGTAAACACAAAAGGGATTCGTCAATCCCGATAGATCTATCCACAATATTCGCGTTCACTCGCAAGTGATTAATGGTTCATGATTAAATGGTATTGGCAGTGAAGGTAAACTTAAGCAATAATATATCAGGATAACATACAATTGAAAAATACTTGTATTCATGGTTTATAGCATGTATCTCCCCACAGAGTTTAGAAAACATGTAAAGGTGGGATTATAAACTCACCTTAACAGGGAATTCTGATTGATGTCAAAAGTGACTCAATTGAAAATAAACGGCCTCATCACGCAACCTGGGATAATATATCAAGTCTTAGTTTGATTGTTTCAAAACTTTATTTCATAAAGTTTAACGTAAATATTAATTTGGTTTATTAACTAGTGAAATCATCGTATCACTGTTCGGGCTATTATAATCCAGAGGTCATGTAGTAAACGTTTGAGGAGCTAGGACACTTTAAATCGTAAATCCAGCAACTCGTCAAAACGTCTACCCAAATGAAATCCCCTCACATGAAACTCCCTAGTAACGTGATACGTTATAGTTTAATTGATAAGATTTTATTTTTTTAAGTTTCTTCAAAAGCTAATAGATGATAAATTATGTTAAATACATAACATAATTATTTTATAGTGTTTTGATCGACGAATAATAACGAAAAATGTGTTGGACTTTAATAAAATTGAGACTTATAATATTTAAATATATTTTTATAATTAATATAAAAATATTACATTTTATACCTTTGAGAATATGAAAATGACAATATATA
Source organism: Tanacetum coccineum (assembly GCA_026074375.1). Taxonomy (NCBI): domain Eukaryota; kingdom Viridiplantae; phylum Streptophyta; class Magnoliopsida; order Asterales; family Asteraceae; genus Tanacetum; species Tanacetum coccineum. Next base: position 2,361 of record BQNB010010135.1, read on the forward strand.
CCTTTGGTATATATTAATTTACACTTTTAAACCTTTAATTATATTTTAAACATTTAACCCTTAACTTAGAAATAAGGCAAAACAAGTCCCTGTGGTTTTAAGTTTAGGATAATTACACATTTGGCCCGAAAGTTTAATAATTTCAAAAGTTAAAATATATACCCATCATGCATATACGATTTGCATTACTAGTCCAAAATCCATATATTTTGTATTTTAATCTTAAAATTAATTTGCAGCATATAGCTTATTACTATAAGCTAAAATAAGTAAGTTTTACGAGCTTGTAGCTTATGAAAAGAGCTTATGGGCTTAAAAATCCAAAATGGGCACGTTTGGTTTTAAAATCTTAACCCGATGGGTTTGAGCTTTTAGGATTTGTTTTTAAGTTTATAAAAATGATAGAATAGATTATTAGAATAGCTTATAAAATCAACTTATGGCTTTTAGCTTATTAAGGTTCAAAATTAGGGTTTTAGGGTTTTTAAAGGCGTGTTTGGTTTAGGAAAACCAAATGAGTAGGTTTAGGGTTTAAGAACTTAACTCATGTGATCATGAAAGTGTATAGCTTATAAAGGATCTAAAACTTATCAAGAGCTTATTGAACAAGTAAAAAGACTTACTAGCACACGAAATGGGTGAAATGGGTCGAAATGTAACCCAAAACTTTCAAGAACTCTTCTTTTCTTATCCCTTGGTTCCAAAATAGCTTAAAGATCTTTCCTTCTCTTCTAGGGCTTGGCTAGAACATATTTTTGAGGTAGTATTTAGTTTAATGGTGAGTTTATGGAAGCATGCATGTTTCGACTATATATAGGGCTTAAAACTTGGAGTGGTGGCCAAGTTTTGAAGAGTGGTGGCCAAGTTGGGTAAAGTGGTGTCCAAGGCGTGTGGGGTATATTTTTTTTTATATCATTTATCGAATGAAACCCCTAAACCTAATTCTCCTAGAATTACGTTTGCATGAGTCTATCTCTTACTATCTCAAGTCTATCCATACTAAACTTATCCCAGAGTCACTAGTTACTCTACCAGCGCACTAATAAATAACCAGCAGGAACTATATACCTGCCAGCAATGAACTTAAACTACTAACAGTAGCAATTACTCCTACCAGTAGACTACAATACCACCAGTAGAACTAATAAATACAAATAATACCTAAACAATCCTCCCCTAAACTGGAATTTACATAGTGTTTAACTTCTAATTTCCTCAGATAGATCTGTTAAGATCTTTCAAGCATTGAGGATGAAACACAACAAAAACAACAACAGCACAAATTGATGACCCTTTAAACATCTTACTCTTCAATCTTTACGCAGCAACCAACTTGGACCACGCTCAGCAACATCCATCAATTCAGGGGTTACAAACTGAGTTCTCATCACATCTCCATGTGGGAGTGTGTAACCCCGGGATAGTGAATGCATAGAAAGTAAATGATATTGATGAAGCCTTTTTCCAGATAGCCATAAACTCTTGGGCTAGCAAATCTGTATGGTCCAAGGAAAAAGTAATGCCATGGAGATTGGAACCATTGTATTCAACCATCTCAAACTTGAATCATAGTGGGTTTGAGTACTATCTTGACTTTATAGGCAAGTCATCAACCATAAACGGATTATGGATAGCCCTTTACAACTTACCGTTTGCTTGTGGGAGCTAGAAAGTCCCATTGGACCCAGAAAGGGTTACTCCCATGTGGGATTGCAACCGACTCACTTATAGGTACATGAAACCATTGTCAGGTCTTGAAGAGACCCAATGGTTTTAAAGCAAACCAATTCCAGCTATATCAAAAAAAAGACATTCTGGTAGCACGACCTGGGAATAGAACCAAACTCAATTTAATTCAGCCCAAGTGCCTGGGGAAAGAATGAAGCCATGGTTCAATTATTTACTAGGCCATAAGGGCCTGGGAATTCATACCCCACAAGTGAGAATTGCGCCGTCAAATATGATAAACTTTGCGAAAACAAGGTGCCATAAAACTATTTAGTCACAAACACTGAGTATCACAGAAACAAATATTATGAGCGCCAAAAGGAATTAAGCTCAGTTCGTATATCAGAACAATTTTGTGTGATGCCAACCAAAACCCTCAAAAACCTCAAAAACAACCAGGAAGCACTGCAACAAACAAAATTATACAGACCATAAAGAAACAGAGTATAATACAAGACAGTAACGATTGTACCAGACCTTATGGCATAGCGCGAACCACTAAGAAGCAAGGCTGATTACTTGATAAATTTAATCATTTGCAACAACATTATGTCCATGTCATTCCCTATACCATCTATCTCCACATCCAACATATGCTTCAGACATCTACGTTCATTGAGTGAAGCAAGAAAGGAAATGGTGAATCATGCAGCACATGTAACAAGAAGTAAATACGATCAAAGTAAAAAAAAGAAATAAAGATAGCTAACATGCCACCACGTGTTACTAGCACATGGAACAATCTAGCATAAGTAAATGAGAAACAATATTCCACAGTGGATAACCTTACTCCTGTTGATCATTCCCAAACTACATGCACTTTACCCACCAGAGTAGACTCAAACAAAACCATGAAGATCTCCCAACAAAATCATTCCTGAACCCGAAATAGCCCACAAATCCAATCAGAAGGAATTGTATCTCATCAAAATAAATCCACACACCCTCCATCTATCACACATCATGAATCATTCACGCAAAAGATTAGACCAAAACCACACATACCATATACATGGAAAAATAAAAGATTTAACTACAAGAATTAAAGCTGCTAGTCTAATATCTGTAAAAAAATAAGGCTAAAAGAAAAAAATAACTATTTAAAAAAAATACAATATCAGTCCTCCCCTACAATCAATCCGCCCCTTAAACAGAGGATTTTATGGATTTAGCATCCAGATATGAACCACTACATAATTAAATCTGGGTTCCAATCAAATGGCTTTTGATCTAATACTCAATGCCACATTTTCATCTTTGTGAATTTTTAAAGCCGCACCTGAATAAGATTAAGGCACTCCTCATTGCAATCTTAATAAAAATGGTGTGCCCTAATCACTATGTTGCATTGTTCCTTTGGTAGAAACAAACTAGATTTTATAACAATGCCTATGTGTGAACTCTGATGATCAATAAAGAGTTATAGTATTCATAAAATTACCCATAATCTAGCATTGATTTTGAATCCAAAGTACCTTTAACCAACAACAGAGAGCAGCATCAACATATTCTCGCTTCAGTGGAAGAAGTTTACCACTACTGTTTGCATTTTGTCATTGTGAACTGCCTATATCAATCTCTACCCCATGAAGAATTTGCAATCCACGCAGTTGTTGATTTTCCTATCACCATTGAGCAACCAGCAAAACACTATCACTGTAAGCTTCCTAAAGCTACAAAGGAAAGAATCTCTTGGGTACCATATAACCAAAGTTATGGTTGCCCCTTTTGACAATAGCTTAAAGATCTTTCTTTACTGCATTCCAAATTAGAATCAAAGGTGTGACCTGGTTGTCTAGAACAAGCACTCACTGCAACATAATATATGGCTTGAGGTGAAGCTGACAAATCTACATAAGTGAACTATCATCGATCTGTATAGATTGAACATTAACCGCATCAGTCAGGTTCATCCCTTGGGATTTAGTCTAGCAGCTTCATAGGGTGTTTGTATGCAGGTATCTCACACTTTCCATAACAAATCTCCCTAAGCATGTCCTGGACATACTTGTCTTGGCTTGATAAAATCCCATCAGTCTGTTGCTTGACATGTAGACCAAAGAAGAATGTCAACACACCATCAGATCACTCATCTAAAAATACATCTCTATATCATACAGATACTCAAACTCAATCACACCATGTCTGGTTAGTAGAGCCAAAAATCAAGTCATCCACATGACCTTTATTAAAAGAGTTTGTCTATAGTCCCTCATATGTAAATATGCTTTAACATAAAAGTTAGACAATCTATGATACCAGGCCCTTGGTGCTTAGAATGATGACCATACAAAGCTTTCGTACAACTCTGTACACATTTTTATTTAAAAAGGTCATCAAACCCATTGGTTTGAGTAACATAGACTTCTATCATCAATTTCCCATAGAGAAAGGCACTCCTTGACATCCAATTGATATACCAAAAAAACCTATGATGTAGTACAAATCTAGCAAAGCGAATAAATCATAAATAAGCTAGCATTCGAGCCACGAGGAGCAAACACCACATCATAGTTCAGCATGTGCCTCCACTTGTGCCTATGACCTTGATGCCAAACCAACCTTGCTTTATCCTAACTACTATACCCCTGCGATCTCATTTATTCTTAAGAATCCATTTTGTCCCAGATAAGTAGAAATACTAGCAGTAGGATCAATGCTACCAGCAGTAATGCTAGCAGCAGGATCAATACTACCAGCAGGAACCATATCAGCTTGTCTCAAATGTTCCTCTGTGTCTTTTGAAAAACCAAAACCATACATCTCAGCTGTATCATTTGCTTCATGTTCTTGTCTTTGAAGCCTAGCAAGCTCTTTAGCATAGTCTGAACTACTCTCCACCATTTCAGAAGCTTCATGAACCTTAGGACCTGAAAAAGAGTTAGAAGGAAAAGAAGGAACAACAATTACTTGTTCATCACACTCCGAATCTGAATCATCTTGTGTACCTGCATGTATGTTAGTATCTTGGGTACCTGCAGGTTGATTAGTTTTGAAACGAGTATAACCTAAAGAATCAGTCAAATAGTCAAGGTCAAAATACCACTCATGACCCAAACCCTGAACATTAGGTTTATCTTCAAGATATCTCAGATTAAGTGTTTCTTCTATCTTTTTGCTGGATAAATTGTAGACCCTATAAGCCTTACTATGAGCAGCATACCCAACAATAAAACCTTCATCAGCTTTTCCCTCAAATTTTCCCAAGTGGTCACTGGTGTTAAGTATGGTCACAAGACACCCAAAAGGTTTAAGATGACTGATGTTGGGAACTTTCCCAGACACTAGTTCATAAGGTGTCTTGTTATGGGGTTTAGTCACTAGAACCCTGTTCAAAACATAACAAGCAGTACTAACTGCTTCTGTCCAAAACATGGTAGGCAACTTAGAGTCAGCAAGCATAGTTCTTGCTGCCTCTATGAGGGTTCTATTCTTTCTTTCAGCAACCCCATTTTGTTGTGGGGTTCTGGCATTACTGTAATCCCTTCTAATCCCCTTTGACCCACAGAGTTCAATTAATTTAGAATTTTTAAACTCTGTCCCATTGTCACACCTTATGGCTTTAACCTTTTTAGTTAACTGGTTTTCAATAAAAGTAATAAAGTCCTTAAGGATACCATATGTTTCATCCTTAGTCCCCAAAAAGAAAACCCAAGTAAACCTGCTAAAGTCATCTGTAACCACCAAGGAGTAGTACTTGTGATCAATGCTTCTGATGGAAGTAGGACCAAAAAGGTCCATGTGAAGTAACTGGAGAGGAGCAGAAATGGTGCTCACAGCAGTGATGGCCTTGTAAGAAGCCTTGTGTTGCTTTCCTTTGTTGCAGGCAACACAGTTGTGCTCATTTGTGAAGAGTTTGGAGGGTAGCCCATTGACTAATCCATGCTTTGCCAGCTTGTTCATGTTTTTGAAGTTCACATGAGCCATCCTTCTATGCCATTTGGTAGACTCAACTAAGGATGCTTTTGCCAGCAAACAGGTAACATCTCTTTCAGGTATGATGTCATACAAATTGAAGCAGTAGAGATTGTTTCTTCTTGGAACTATGAGAACCACCTGACTATTCTCAGGTAGTTGGAACTCCTTAGAGAGAACAAGACACTCTTTATCAGTGAAAAGGACTTTGTTCTTGGTATCACAAATTTGTGATACAGAGAACAAGTTAAAGTTTTGAAGCTCTTCCACATAATAAACATTCTCAAAGTTCAATTTGGAAGTCCTTATAGTGCCTTTTCTAGTGATTTTGCCATCGCCACCTCCAAAAGTTACAATACCTCCTACAATTTTCACAAAGCCATCCAACTTCTCCTTATTGCCTGTCATGCTTCTGGAACAACCACTATCTACAATTCCTAAATCTCTATTCTTATGAGGATTTTCCTACAATACATAATACAACACACATTAGTATACATGGGAGACCCAAGTCATTACTGACTTGGGCCTGCCTTGTGGATCATTTAAGAGTTAAACTATGTAGATTGATGAGATCTCACCAGTTGTTCTTGGAATCCCCATTGCATATTTTGGCCCTTTGAATCTCCAAGAACAACCTGCTGAGGGCTTAACAGCAGTTCCCCATCTTCCCTTTTATCCATATTCATTTGGTTATAATAGCCAGGCCTACTAAAGTGTTGAAAATAATGTCTGTGGTCTTGAGTCAGTAGGTCGAGTCAAGCATTATTTTTCCAACCATTAGAAAAAGGTCCTACCACAAGGAACAGATGTTTGGTCTAGTTCAAACCAGCAGGAACAGATGCTGGTCTATTCCTACTACCACATGAAAGAATCGCTTTGGTACAAAATGAGGGAATATTTGCAACATTATTCCACATAGGTTTATTATGCAATTCCAACTGTTTCTCATAAAAATCACAATCTTTAATCAAATGAAGTTTACTACCACAAACAAAACATGTCGTAGAACCAAAAGACTTTCTTTTACAAAGACTCCTACTATCAATACCACCTTATTACATAAATTCCTAGGAGGTTTTACATTCTCCTTAAAAGAAAAACTAGAATCATCATTTGTGGAACTTGGTTGTTGGTCAGGAGTCTCTGACACTGTCTTGAAATCAACTGAACTAGGGGTAGAGGCTAAGGGTTCATTAGTCTTGGAGCTTGAGGACTTGACACTTGAAACACAAGAGCAAAAGCCATGGTCCTCTGAGTCTGAGGACTTTCACTAGTTAATCACAAAGACAAAGTCATTAGATTACATAGTTAGTTTCAAAAACTAATTATTGAACTTTAAACCATAGGATAGGCCAGTGATCATCAAGGTCAGGCTCATTGGGAAGGAGAACTTTAATGTTCCTATAATTAAGAGGAGGAACAACATGCATTCCCAACCTTTGACAAATCCATTCGATAGAGAGTGTTTCTCTGCAACATCCTTAGGATAGACCAAAGATGCTAGGTGCAGAGAGATCAAACACCTCATCTGATCCAAAAGTGTCTCCAAATCCTAAACCAAATTTTGATCTAGAGGACATGGAACTATTGATCAGTTTGACCAGGTTTTTGGAAGACTCCTTCCATTTGTCAAATCTTGCATTAGACTCCTCAAGTTTAACCTAACATTCAGGTTTACAAGTTGTTAATCCTGTTTCATTCAGTTTTCTCATTATATTTTAACATGTTTTGTGTGTTTTTCTAAATTACGAGTTAATATTCTAATTCTTTCTTCTAATGCTAGCTGATTACTTTGGTACCATCCCTTCTGTTGTTCTAAAGTTTGTAATGTACTTTTATATGCTTGAACCTAGATATAACACTCTTTGTATTGAACTTCTACATTGTCAAATTCCTTTTTAAGTTCAGCATATAGATGTTCACAACCAAAAGGACAAGTATGTACCTGAGAAGAGATACCCATGAGGGCAAATTCAGCAGCAGCATTAGAAACATCATCAGCAACATCACCAGTAGCATCACCAGTAGCACTACCAGCAGCATCCTCCCGAGCTTCAGCAATCATCCCATATACTTGAGCAGCACCATTTTCCACATCTTCACCTTCATGATCTGACCAGTTTAACATTGAATCAACAGACAACAAGGCCTTTGGTTCTTCTGACTTATCCAGCTCCTTAAGTTTGAATGAAGAGTACCTTGCTTTAGAATCCAACTGTTTCCCTGTACATTCCCTAGCAAAGTGACCCAACTCTGAGCATTTATAGCATTTGACCTTCGTTCTTGTCAAACCTTGCAGCATCCTTGTTATTAAACTTCATATTTCTCCCGGCTTTCTTTTCAAATATGTTAATACTACAAGAGCATTTCCATTTGCCGTTATGGACTAATTCCTCCAAATCTAATTTCCCAATCTGATCAAAATCTTCATAAGTGATCTGCTGTTGTGGATCACTTTTAGCAACAAAGGAATGGAGAACATTTTCAATCACATTGCTAGAAGCAGTAGGACTTGATGAAGAAGAAGTAAAAGTGGTTGAATGTGATTGTTTAGGATATGACATCTTTGAATTAGTGCTAGCAGCACTAATAAAGGCTGAATGGGTAGGAGCAGAAGTACCTCTTAAATCATAACTTGAGCCACCCTTCACATCAATTTCAAGAGTCCTAAGCTTGTTGTATAATCATCAAAGCTTAGATAATCAAGACCACCTTAGTTTTAAGAGGATGGCCACCTGAAACCAAGAATGTGGAAGTGCTCTGAAAACTCAAGTTACAATCTACATTGTCTGTCTTAGCGTTTGCATCTGATTAAGTGACTCAATAGTCTTTGAAACCTGTTCTCAATAGCCCTTTATGCAAACCCTCTTATTCAGATACCTGGTAAATTCTGAAAACTCCTGCTTTAGCATGACTTCCTCAATTTCTTAGACTCCTCATTACGTCAAATCTTGCTTTGACAGCCAACTAGATATCCCTTGCATCATCTAGATGGTGAAAATCAGCCATATGATCCTCAGGAAGAGACTGAAGCAATATACTTCTTGCTTTTGTCTCTCTTTGAACCGCAATGTGTTCTTCAACAGAAACAAGAGGAAGAATCATAATATTTCCTTTTGGTCTCTTCCTGACTTTTCCTGCTATTCCATTTAGAACAATGTTTCCACAAGTTTTGATCACTATTCATGATCTATACTCCAACTACATGCCCATGTCTACATATTCATCCTCTTTAAGTAAGGAAATTTGGCATTATTGTTTGAGATAGTGGCTGTGTGAAATTGTTGGAGTTGCTGAGACTAGGTGGTTTGTGATGTTTGAGAGTGATTTAGAGACTCAAAAACTGGTTCAAAGGTTAACACAAAGAACACAGGTTCAGTTGTTGATGGGAAAGAGAATGTAGATACTGATGGTGATGGCATTAGGGTATGTTTTGTTGATGGAATTTAGTGAAGTCATTGTGAAGTTATTAAAAGTAAGAATATAAAGGTATTTTAACAGAGGCTCTCTCTAGGCTCTGATACCACTTGTAGGTCCAGCCCTAGATAGATCTTCAAGCCTGTTAAGGTTGTAGAGCACTTATGTAATCACAAGCAACTCTAAGAGAGACTCTAACAAATGAAACTATTGTTTACGCGGAATATAAACAACAGAGTTAAAGAAGAATTACTAAAACAATGATCCTCTATGAATCTTTTCTATTAATAATAAAAGTGTTTTTCTAATGAATTCAATCAGCTACCTTCATCTATGATCGTAGGTTTCTTAAATACACATGAAACCCTAACAACCTGTTGCCTAAAACTCGCTAAAGTTAAAGTGATAAGTGTTATCACTTCCTAGGATATCTCATGCATATCCTTATCACTAACTAACTATACTATCAACTCGGAGTAAGCATAATACTACCAGGACTAATATTGTTCTACCAGCAGGAATAACTTTTGACCTGCCAGTACTAGCTATAATATTATCCTTACCAGTAGGAACTACATACCTACCAGCATGAACTTTTACTCTACCAGTAGGAACTACATACCTACTAGTAGTAACTATCTATTACAAAATTCCTAACAAGGGTATTGAAACTTGAGGGGCCAAATGTGTTAAAAACCTTATTTGTATTATAACCCACCCTACCACCCCGTATCTTTTCACACACAACACATACTTTACAATTTTTTTCCCTCCCACTCTCATTCGCACGATCGTCATCACCTATTCATAATTCTCAAGTGTTTTTCAAGCCTAAGGTATAATAAGAAAAGTGTTCTCCTACATCTAAACTACTCACGTCTCAAAGGAATTGGTTTTTTTACCAAAGATTGATCTCGAAATCCCTAATTCTCAAATTAGGGTTCTTGAAAAATCAAAATGGTTAAAACTCCAAATTGATTGAGGGGTTTTGTATCTTTAGGTGTGCCTAGCACTAGTTTAAAACAGTTTTGAATATGGTTATCATTTGCTAGTGTTCTTGGTGATTCTTAGGTGCAAAAATTAGGGTTTATATGAAATATTGTATAAAGTTTGTGGGTTTCGTGTTAGGGAGTTTGTTACCATCTTCTTGAACATGTTTGGTTAATAATATCACCCTATTGTTTGTAGTTTATTGAATCAATGTGCTAAAATGCTTAAAAGCACTCGTTTTTGTGTATGTTCTTGATTTTGTGGCTTAAATGTAGTTGTTAATGTCCCTAAGTGTTGTTCTCATGCTAAGAATGTCATATAAACAAGTGTGCATGATTTAAAATATCTTGATGGTGAAAGTTGTTTATGAACCGAACAATCAAGTGTCATATGAAACAGAACAACCTACTTGTTATATGAATCGAACAACTTGGTCTCTTTAGGTATCGAATAACTCGTCTTGCTTTGAGAACCGAACAACTTAGTTGTTATTAAGGAACCGAACAACTCCAGGGTTATAAGAAACCGAACAAATACATTAATAGTAGGAACCAAACAATTGTGTGCGTAGCCGAAACTGAACAACTGTAATGATAGACGAAACCGAACAACATTAATAGTAGGAACCGAACAACTGTGTGCGTAGCTGGAACCGAACAACTGTAATGATAGATGGAACCGACCAACTCATAGTCTTAAGGAACCGAACAACATTTTGTAGTAGGAACCGAACAACATTTTGTAGTAGGAACCGAACAACATTTTGTAGTAGGAACCGAACAACTTGTAACCTGTAGGAACCGAACAACTAAGGCCTTATAGGAACCGAACAACTTGATTATATTAGGAACCGAACAATTTTCCTAAGAAATCATTTTTGCTTCCAAGACCCAAAACACTTAAGATCAAATTTTCATTTTAAAAGGCGATTTAAAATCTTAATTAGGGAGAAAATTAAATTGGTTAATTGTCATACTTTTTATTGTAGGAATATGTACATCCATAAAAAGGACCCAGAAGAAATATCCACAAAAATGATGTGTCATGTTTTGATTGGATTGTCAAAGACAAAAGAGTACATATTATTTGGAAAGCATCAATAAAAAAATGTCACCTCATTTTGTAGATGTTTCTTTGTTGTTCTTTTGTGGATATAGCATATCTCTTTATTGTATCGACTATTTTTATTACTCCATTCAAATCTCTTTTAAGGCCATACTGAAACGTTCCAAATTTAACACAAACTCCTCACGCTTAAACATCCACTAATATATGCGTACCAATTTTGCATTGTAAAGTAGATTTCAAAATTACGATTCATGATTTGATAAATGACGTATATCTATTGAGTTTGTGCAAGGTTTACTTATCAACATCTATTTAAGCTATGCTTTAAAACACCATACTCGTGTTACAATAAAACAAAGACAAATTGTAGCTTGAAAAACTGTGGTGTAATTTAGTAAAAAGGTTGTATCTTATGATAACTACTTAGGATGATAAACAAGTTACATGCACTAATCGATCATCTTCTTTACTAAAATCATTTTCAACCTCACATTAGAATTCACTAGTGGGTTACCCGCGCATAGCGGCGGCAATAAAAAATTTACTAACTCAACTTTTTACGTAATTTCCTACCCGCTTAGTAATTTCGTTTCACAAATGTATGTGTTTGTTGGGGTTTCCCGTAACTTTCCCGCAACACCATATTAACATCATGATTTTCGCATGTAAAAAGACAACACTCTCTCCGAAAATATATAGTTTTAACGTATCAAGTTTATATTTAATTAAGATTAAAGTTGTAAAAAAATATAAATCAACATAAAATAACCCATTAAAATGTAAAAAAATTATTAAATATATAATCAAATGGTGTTGAATTAAAAGGAGCATAAATTTTAAAAAAATATGTGAAATTAGATTAAAATAAAATTAAATAGATAAAAAAGATATTTCAATTTGAAAATAAATGTGATTTTTTAATCAAAAGGTGATACATGTCACTTTATGATGTGATTTCCAAAAATGAGATGGATGGTCAAGATTGCACCTCTTTATCTTAATTTTTAATGGGTCCCACATTATAAATGTTTTATATGTAGTAAGTATAGATACGTATGATTTTTTAGTTTCAGATCAGCCTACATCTTTTAAACTTGTAACTAATGATCCATCCCTCATGATGATTTCTTAACACAATATTTACATGTATATATAGTAGTGTATATGATTTGTAGTTTAAGATATACCTCGGGTAAAGCAATAGATCGAAACCGAAACCGAGCACCAACACAACACTATGGCAGTTTACCAAAATGGGATTCGAGCCCAACCTAAACTACCAACGACAACCTAAACAGTTACTATGTAACCCGAACCAATTTTAATCTAACGATCACCAGCTCAAAACCGAACACGAACTAAAACAAATGAAACCAAAACTCTTGAGACGTACAAGAAAAGAAACCCAAAAGACTCCTACCCCAATGCAAATCGATTGAATTTGGTTAAGCCGAACAGAAAATCCAACTCAAAAATCCTAACTGAGTTAGGTTATATGTATGTTGATCTAGTAACCAATAGTCATATTTGATTGGAGAGTTGTTTAGGTTTATGTTGAGATTTGAGTTTGTGTGTGGGAGTAGTGTACATCAACAGCTTACATATTCTCGTGTGAAACTAACTTAGCGAAAGAAAGTCATAGATAGATGGATATCAGTGATTAGTAAATGGCAATGTTTTAAATACCGGTTTTAATTTGACCCGGTCGAGTCACCGGTTCACCGGGTTATCGGTTCAACCAGTTGAACCGCCGGGTCAACCGGGTTTTACGTCTAAAAGAAAATTTATCGATACTTGGAAGAGAAAGACGTAACTCATTATTGGTTAACAAGAATGTAGGATCCCTTTATCACTTCTCTTCATACAATCGATCACGAATCGGAACTAGAAATGAGAGAGAGAGAGATGAGTTGTTTAGAGAGAGAAACTAGAGAGAGAATTAAGAGAGAAAAGGAAAAGATATTTCTTAGATATTTTTGAACAACTTCAACAACTTACTCTTTTCTAAATAGAAAAGAGTTTATATACCCCGTCGTGTTAAATGACGCACGGGATATTTAACTAGGACCCGGGCTCGGGTTTTGCTTGGGATTAAACCCGAAACATATACAATATTAGATTAACTATCGAGCCCGATTCCCGATAATATTCTATTACAACATTAACTAATTAAAGACCGAAGCTCCATCGTAGAGTGACCGAACTTCCTTGTTCGACTCAATAAATTGGAGGCTAACAATCTCCCCCGAGTGAGGTCTTTGAACATGGGGAACGAGGCATCCTTTTTGACTCAATAATATTGAGGCTATCAATCCTCCCCCGAAGTGAGTTCATTGATGACACTCCTTCATGAGATCAGTGAGATTGCTTTTGTCGTTTAAGCTCGAGTGTTCTTGGTCTTTGTCTTCGTTAATTTGTTGTTGGCTTATTCCTTCAGCTTTGCGATCTTGACTTTGAGCCTTGTCATTTGTCTTTATCTTCTTTGCCTTTCTTGCGATCTTATGTTTTTTGACAACAGCTCCATACTTTTGCATTATCTTGAAAGCTTTAAATCAGAGTTAGCGAAAGTCTTTGTCTTTAAATCTTGAGCTTTCTAGATAGTATGTCTTTGTAGATTGAGCATTTGAATGGGATTGAGGTTGCCGTTACCACCGTTTGACCTGCAGGTTTACGTTAGTGATCAAACGAGAAATTGACTTTGTAAATCAATCGATCGTGTCACTAGTTAATGGTTTTTGTAATACATACGAGAGTGTCATGTGTTTATCAAAAATCCATCACCGTAATTCATGTACTGACCAATCGATATCCAGATGTCACAAGTTTGATTCAATATAGATATCGCAAGTCACCTACCAAGTGCTTGTTTGATGCTGGCTCAAGCAGGATTTCCATCTTCATTGTGAATACATTAGTATCACTCGGATGTTCTGGCAAATATCACAATGATATTGCGTAGGACTCTTGATAACAGCTTGTGAACCTGATGATGTTCAACAAGTGTTTGAAATGGAATGTGTCCTAACGAGATTTTGATTGATCTCTTGGCTCTAGAACTTATATTTGTGCATTTCTGGGTTTTAGTACTCGCACGAGGCTAGAGCATATTGACACCTATTCAATACTCAACAATCTCGGGAGTGAGATGTCAATGATTTTGTGTGTTATCTCGTGGACAAATGAGAGACAAGTTTCTGTTGAGAGAAACCCGAATGGCTGGGAAGGGTTGTGCATTGCATCACTGGGTCCATGATGTCATTTTCAATGTCAGCAATCAACTTGTGATTCTGACAGCATATGTATTGACCCAGTTTCTGCCTTAAGTTGTGTGGAGGGCTTCTTTCTTTAGACCCTTTATCCATACATTTCTTTTTCATTCTTCAACGCCTTCAATGCTTACCAGGACGTCATTACTAACACCTTGTTGTGATTGTTCCAGTGTTAGTCATTCTTAGCGGCATTATTCCCATTTAACATTCATCTACCAATCCATACCTAAGGACTACTATTTCTACTTTGGACTTATACTTGGGTAGACTCGGTTCTGGTTGGTATCATGGATTGATTCCTACCTATCACCCTTATGAATTCAGGAATCGTCATGAAATTTAGATGTTGTTGGGTATAGATGAATAATAAAACCTTTTCTTTCAGCACATTGTGTTCGATTTGTTCATATTTTAAATACATTTTCTTTCCCTTATTTTAAATATAATAAACCAATTAGTTTTTGAAATACCTTGTGATTCAAATATGTCTTGATAATCTGTGGAGAGAAAATATGGTTCAGCATGGATGGTTTGGAAATTATGATAGGTTTTGAATACATAAGAATGGTCGTTGATGATGTATCCAAGAACATTAAAACTTTGTTTTTCGAAAAACTCCCCCTCAAAAATAGGACCAATTGAGAAATTGTTGTCTTTTGAAAACATTGTGAGGGATGGAGTGTTGAACACACAATTTTGAAAGATTATGAATTGTCATCGAGAAATTCTTTAAAAATTATGTTCAACTTTTTGAAAAACCAAACGTTAGAGGACTTCTCTTCTAACGGTAAGGGTAAGCGCACTGAAACGTACACTATCCTTTTTCTTGAGCTAAAAACATTGAATGTCTTTTAGACAGCTCACAGGACCGTGGAACGTTAATTTTTTTTATTTTCGTTGGGAGATAAGTTATTAACCTTACTTTTTTTGAAGTTCGGGGTATGTACTGATATTTGCACATAACGCCATTTAGAAAATTATGGAAATGACATGTTTGAAACTATTTGACAACTCTCGCTCTAACTCCATTACCACACAGTGTCAAATGTTAATGACATTTCTAAGCCGTAAAATGTTATCGATTCCAAGAGATGTCGAGAAGAATCTTTTTGGAAATTTTCTGATTTTCTGATTTTGTATTTATTTACCTGTTGTCCTCAGCATTGCTATATGATGGTGGAATAGTAATTCCAACTCTTGTCGTGATGTAGCTGTCTTGACTGCTAGAGGAACAACTTTTGGAACCAGCTTTGAACTTGACTGTTCATTGCTGTGGTCTTGAATTCCGAGTTCTGAACGGTTATGATCAAAAGTCATTTGATGAAGAACGAGGCCTGAACTGATGTGAACAGACGTCATCTCCATGAAGACCGAGGCTTGATCTGCTGCGATCAAACATCTTTTGAACATTGAGGAATGGGGCCTGAAGTGTTATTTTCAGCAGACGCCATTATCGTTGACGACCGGAGGCTATGAATGTTGGGTGTTCAACGTCATTTTTTATTGATCATCAGATCAAAATTCCTTGAAGCCCTGTTTTCTGAGATATTTGTTTTTTCCGCAACCAAACTCTGAGTCCTTCCTTTATTTGGGAAATTTTTTTTTGACGATGTACCTGTAATTAAGGAGAGTACCTGCATGACAATCAGAGCTTTCGCTTTCACATTGGTTAGTGATATCTTCTTTTGAACCATTTGGGGGTTCACTGTCAACCTTATTTGTGCTAAAGGCGAATATCTTTCCAGTAGGAACCCATCTAAGACCAATTGTCTTGAAAATTCTACCCGTCGGTTTCCACCTAAGACAAGATCTAGGAGTCATTGTTTTCTTATGCACAACGGAAGTGTTTTTGATTGAAAACCTATGTCCTTTTGGGATCTGTCTTTCTGGTTTCTTTGCAAACCTTGTTTGCTCTACGGGTTTGTTTCTTGTTGTTGTCTTATTGGATGGAACCTTAGCACGTGAGTTGACTTCTTTCAGGAATTTTATTACACAAGAATCATGATTGGCATTAAAGACATTATGTTCTGAATGTCGATGACAAACAAAATGTTTGGAGTCATGATAATATTTCTAGAGTTTTCTAGAGTGTTCTTGTGCCAGTTTTCTTAGCTTCTCTAGGTAAGTTTGATATGAAACAATGTGTTTGGTGCTTATTACCTAGAGAGCTTGGTGCAATATGTTGATGAGGTTTTGCAGGGGGCAGATTCTCTTACTTAGGATATGATGTGTAGTGACTGGTTTTGACAAGTCATTGTCACATCAACTTGGGAGGCAAACCGTGGTTTTGAAATTCTAGGTCTTTCAGACTTAAACGCAGTCGGTTGTCTAACAACGGATTGGTTTTTGAGTGGTTGTCCAACCGGTTTTCCCAAGATTGATGGCTTTGCAAACTTAGTATTCACACTATTTCCTGTTAGTTTCCTTAACTCATTTTTTAATGCTGCAATTACAAACCCCTTTTCTGAATCTGAGATAGTACATCAGCATTTTCATGTTAGATTTTTGTTCAGTGGTTCCATTAAAGAGTCATTCTGGTTTTTGGTTGACAAACGGATTGTACTTTGATAGAATCAAAAAGATCTTTGTAAGTCTGTTTCAAGTGCTCTTTTTCCTTATGTAATATCTGCTCTTCTATGCAAGTAATTTAAGCCACACTATGTTCCATGCGATAGTTATTGTTTCAATTACATCGATGTCATGTTTAACCTTGGCTTCATTACTTTTTACATTCAAAAATTGACCTTGTTGCCCTTCTTTTAAAACTTGATTTTGATATTTAAGTTCAAGATTAACACAATGTGCTTCCATTCTTGAAAAATCTTTTTGAAATTGGGCAACAGTATTTTTGAGACATACATTTTCAGACTCGAGTGATTGATCTGAGAGTTCAGTTGTCATGTTATCATTTAATTTAGCAGGTAAGGAGTTTTGTCATAGAATGTTCAGCATTCTGTCAACATTTCCTCTTATTGATTTAAGGTTGCTCAGTACTTTGTTGTTGTCCTGTAGCAGATACATTTCTTCAGCAGTCATTTGTACCTCAGCATTGGATCTTCATTAATATGGGTCTGGATATTCTCATCATATAACATGGGGACTTCATTTCCCTGATATACTGCTTGTATCCTGCTCTTTTGATGTTTCTCCAATTGTTTCAATGATAATTGAAATACATCCATTGCCATTCAATGCATTTACTCGTATCAGTCTTTTCCTCTGTTGTCTGGATTTGTCTTTCATTCACCCTGCTTTCATACTCCATTTTATGTTGTGCTCTTTCACCAATCGACTTCTTAACTGATTCTTGTGTTGGATCAGTGTGTCACGAAATTCTGGAATATCGGTCTGAGTGTATTGTAGGAATTTGTTGCGTGTCGTTGTCAACTATTCATCATCCAAATAAACCGCGACTGATGAACATCTGAACTTGTGTCTGGGTACTTTAAAAGCAGATCATGGAATCAATCTCTTGAAATTCTTCGTTGTCAAGTTGCTTTTGTAGTTGATCCATGTACATGAACATTGTTCCCGTGAAAGTCTCTAGATCTTGACCAAAGAGTGTTGCAAATGCTCATTTGAATCCATCCTCGGTTCGACTTCCTTTTAAGTCGTTGTTTAAAAGACACTTGAGGTGTGAATGAAGTTGTTGAAAAGATACCATGCAACTTTCTTTTGATTTGTCTTGAATTAGTTGCATTTGTTGTTTTTCCGAATCTGAACACGAAGATAAGGTATCTTTCTTTTCCATTTTATCGTGAATTATGAAGTGTAAAAGATTTGTTGGATCTTTAGTGGATATGATGTGATTGAAGTTGTGGTTTTGAATACAATAGACGTTCACGGGATTTTACAAGTCTATGATTAGAACCGATAAAAATTTAACGGGATTTTACAAAATCAATAGAAAACCGTGAATGATTTGATTCGGAATCAGCGGCCAATGATTTAATTGTCTAAAAACAGATAATTTTCTGGCTAGGGTTAAAGCTGTTTGTTTAAATAGGCTCACCAAACTGAAACGGGCCTAAAAATACAGATGGGCCGTGAGCTAGAACAAAAACAAGTCTAACACAAATTCCAAAAATATGAAAAATGTCAATAAATCATAGTAAACGAGCTTTTTGGGCTTTGAAAAATCCTTAACCAGCTAAAGGGTGGTTACAGCGTGATCCGTCTTGTTTCTCTCTTCGATTTGAGAGGTCACGGGCCTAAACGGACTTACGGATCAAAAGTTATGGCTGTTTTACTGAAACCCTTTTCTTCACACAAGATTTCTAGACAAAACGCAGTGATATCTTTAACCAAAACGCAGTGACACCAAAACGCAGTGACACCAAAACGCAATGACACCAAAACGCAATGAATCTTGGTCAAAACGCAATGAAATTTGGTCAAAACGCAATGAAATTTGGTCAAAACGCAATGAAATTTGGTCAAAACGCAATGAAATTTGGTCAAAACGCAATGAAATTTCTTCAAAACGCAACCTGCAATCAAAACGCAATGAACCAAAACGCAACCAAGATCAAAACGCAACAAGAAAAAATCAAAATGCAACAAAAAAATCAAAACGCAACATGAAGAAAATCAAAACGCAACATGTAGAAATCAAAACGCAACATGAACTTTGCCTGAGAGTCAAAACGCAACGACGAAATTTATGACTTTTTCCACCAAAAATCGCCTAAAAATCACCCTTTTTGACCTTTTAACTTGATTTCTCTTGCACAATTAGTTATCTTAAGCTAACGATCTGCTGAATTACTTAATACATTCACACATCTAAGCAACAATAAATTCGGCGTTTGATTTTTTTCATTATTACAAACGATATTTGATATTGTTAACACAGAATCAACCAGAATCACACGTAAGCTCTGATCCCAATTGTAGGATCCCGTTATCACTTCTCTTCATACAATCGATCACGAATCGGAACTAGAAATGAGAGAGAGAGAGATGAGTTGTTTAGAGAGAGAAACTAGCGAGAGGAATTGAAGAGAGAAAAAGGAAAGATAATTTCTTCGATATTTTGACACTTCACAATTCACTCTTTTCTATATAGAAAAGAGTTTATTATACCCCGTAGCTGTTTAAGACGGCGAGATATTTAAACTAGGACCCGGGCTCGGGTTTTGCTTGGGATTAAACCCGAAACATATACAATATTAGATTAACTATCGAGCCCGATTCCCGATAATATTCCTATTACAACATTAACTAATTAAAGACCGAAGCTCCATCGTAGAGTGACCGAACTTCCTTGTTCGACTCAATAAATTGAGGCTAACAATCTCCCCCGAAGTGAGGTCTTGAACACGGGAACGAGCTTCCTTCATTGACTCAATAAAATTGAGGCTAAACAAGAAACTAATATAAACTGATAGGTATCTATGATAAGAAACTAATATCAATTGTTTTCGCACATGCAAAAGGATAGTCATCTAACGCTCTTGTTTGATATTGCAATAGTTAAGCTGAAACAGAATTGAAGAAGAGAGGAAGTAAAACAATACGTGATCGCTGATGCAATAAACGAAAACACAACCTACGAGTCATATCTTGAGTCCTCAATATATCACCCACAACTAAACAACAGTACTACAAAGAGACCACTACCAACCCTACGTTCGGGCATCCACCGCATCAACTCACATCACATCGCTGCTACTCTTAGCCAGTTTTGACACTTCCTCCTGTACCTCCACTATCATAACACGACCACCTCCTGCATCATGTGGCGACCCACATAATAGCCTAAATTTTATAAAAACAAAAATTTCTCACACAAACATATCCTTATTTTCAACCACCATCACTACATATTGTTACTTTATCGATCGATTTTCAACTACTATCTATGCCAAGGTTGAGTTATACATCCAACAAGTCTCGTGATATAATCTAACATTACACTTTTCTCTTTTTTCCCTTGATAAGTGTTGAACCGGCCGATTTCGGTCCGGCGGTTCAACCCGGGTCGACCAAAACCCTGCGGGTCAATCCGGTTCAAGTTTAAGTGAAAACCTGGCTCACAACGGACCGGTCATCACTCCGGTTTCCAGTTCAACTGGTTGAACCGGCCGGGTCGAACCGGGTTTTAAAACATTGGTAAATAGTTTTGACCAAGTATACATAACGTGAGTTATTTTGACTTCCCATTAATTGCTTTTATTTATAACGCATTGCATGCATACACTATATTATCTTTGTATGTAAATCTTTCATATTGTGATGTATCTTTTACTACTAGCTTAAAGACTCGTGTAACCCCGGGTGTAGTTTAAAGAATTATTTTTTAAAAAATAACGTGTGTGAATAAAAAAAAGCAAAGAACGTAATAATATTTCATTAATATTTGAAAGGATGAATAAGTAATTAATAAGTTAAGCATTCGACAAACAATTGAGTTCTGTAGCAATTTAAATAAGAAACGTCCATGCATTGTCGTCTTTAAACTTGATGGTCTTGAAGAGTATAGTAAGACACATTGAAGTAATATCCAAATGTTTCTTCCTTGAAAACCTAACATTTCATGCCAAAAAAAGAATGCAAGTTAAAGTAGGTTATGACTGGTAATATATATGATTAGCAAATATTGTATAAAACATGTCATATGTATAGTACGTACCTCTTGAAATTTGATCATAGACCGTGAAGCACTTCTTTTTAGACGACATTTGTAGTGGTTTCGAAACATTACCCTTCGTCATCACAAACGGCAAACTTCAAACCTCGTTTGCTTTTGACTCTTGAAAGAGCCACATATAATTGTCCATGTGTGAAAACATGACATGGCAGGTACAAACCAACTTTTGAAAGCGATTGACCCTGGCTCTTGTTAATTGTCATAGCAAACAAAAGTGACAAAGGATATTGTTTCCTTACAATCTTTATCGGTAGACGCTTATCAAACGGAGTAAATCTCAACCTTGGTATGATAACCTTCTTTCTAAAGTGTGATCCATTAATGATTTGTGCTTGAATTGAAGTTCTTGTTAATTTAAGAACTTGAAGCCTTGTCCCGTTACATAACCCATTTGCTTGATCAATATTTCGCAACAACATTATCGGGACGCCCACTTTTAATGTAAGTATGTAGTTTGGAACACCTGCGAACTTCAATCCATTGATAAATTTCGGTGAGAAAACAGATCCATCTATGGCGGCACCACGTTCAGTTTTATCAATGCTATTGCAACTTAAATAAACCATTTCTTCACCTGGAAATTTGTTCAACAAATAATCGTTTATAGTGTCCACCACTTCATTCGTGGGGAGCAAGAATGACCTTCTATTGCGACGGATTATTTATGTTATTCAAAAGGTTGAAATGACAACTTTACCAAATGCATTGCAAGGTAAATTACTTGAATATCTCGGACGAAACATCCAAGTCGTCAATCCTACTTTGACGTGCATTTTAAACATGTTATTATTAATAATAGGAACACACCTATTGGACATGTAGACTCAATATAACATCATTATCACAAGTGTGAGTTATGAACCGATGTATATTCTTTTCGTCTTTGAAAGGGATGACATTATTTTCATATCAACCTAGTGTGATTGAGTATGTAGATTCGAGATAATATCTTTTGTTATGGTTTTGATATAATCTTGAAGCTAGACAAATAATGAATCCGATTTCATATCCAAACTCAAAAGAACTTGGCAATTAGATTCGAAAGATAATATCAATCATAATTTGAATAATGAATCGATATATATCCGAAATCTTTCTTGACCCTCACTAACACTCTTTTAAAAGAAAAGAAATAAATATTTTCCTAATGTGTTTTATTAAGACTAAGACTAGTCTTAAGTGTGAGATCATTTAAAATGATGAGTTTACTTGTTTCTTTGGTATTGTCGTATATTTTATATGTGAGAAAAACTTATTAGTTATTGTGCACAATATGCTTAGATTTTGACTTCTAAAGAGTACACAAAATTATCTTAGTCATTTTTAAGCATTACGAATCTTTTTCGAAACTACTACATGTTTATATAATATTTTCAAGCTTTTGACTAGAGTGAATATTTTCATTTCAAGTTAATGTTAATGTGAAAATTTATTCGAAGATAAAACTTCAAAATGAAAGTGTTTTCTTACCAAGAAAGTTAATCTTTCAAATTTAGAATTACAAGAAATTCTATGTTCATTTTAATCCAAATATTTATTAGTTGTGATTGTGAATTAGACTAATGCAAGCACAAACTAAGTTCAAAATACATTTTCCTTTTATTACATACTAATGTGTTATTATGATCTTTTCTCTTGTCTAAACAACCTATGTTTAAACAAGATAATGGGATGACATGATCTAAAGACTTTGTTGAGACTTTGATAAAATGGAAGTGTTGAATATATAGTGGTGACACATTTTATCAGTTAAAGTGATAGTACGATAATCGTGCAATACATTATTATTTAAAAGATTTGACAAACTCGCTTAGCTCTCAATCCTAAGTGGGTTAACATAAATTATAAGATTTATAAAATGTTGATATAACATTTGTAAATATAGTGATCTATATCTATATGCAATGCAAAAGCAATTTCTCAACTTAGTGCAAGAGATCTTCCATAAGATCAATTGACGCATATATACATGAACACTAATAAATAACACACGTGACAAGATTATGCTAATCAACAAAGAAGCTCAACTACAAATGCAATAAGCATATCAAAGATTGATTAACAATATTAAGATGCAAAGTATAACAAATAATCATTTAGCATAACACACATAAATACTACACTTCGTTTTGTGTATTAAATATAACAATGTATACATAGCTTGATTTTATTTGTAAATAAATTAGTTTTCTCTCCATAGTAAGTTTGAAAAATACATTTACTTTCCCATGATAAAATACACTAACTTTCAAGAGTAAACCAACTAGAAGTGTCCGACTCGAAAGGAAAAGTTAAAATCAACTTTTACGCTAAACAAAATTTTAGTTTAGGACATTCTATGGCACTTTGCTTATTTGACAAACTTAAAATTTGAATTGGTAATTGAGACCGATTCCATTGGAAAGTACACTCAAAATCCTTTAATTTTGATTTTTGAATCATCGAAATCCGACGTACGGTTGATTTTCTACGAATTTTTGAAGTTTGACAAAAACTGAAAATGCCACCGATGGATCTCATTAACGGATCCGTGGATCGCACAAGTGGTGAAACTTTTGGCAGAATTGTTTATTTCACTTTTAGACACATTATTTCCTTTGTATGAGATTCTTTAAAAGACCTTCAAGCTATTGTAACACTTTATATTTAACACCAAAACTTGTAAGTACTAAACAAAGAACTTTTCACATTATGTGTCCTTGAATGGAAATTTTTGATACAGGGATTCGAACTCTAGTTTTTAAACTATTTGTTTTGAAAAACTAAAGCGGCTTGCTTTGGTACCAATTGTTGAATCATAAAGGGGGGGGGGGGTGAATACTTTCTTTATAAACTTAAACTTTTGTATTGAACACGCATCAAGTTTATAGTGTGCAAGTAACAATACTAAAGAATATCAAACAAAGCCAGATGAGTTCAAATTAGCAAGTCCAGAATAGGGTCATCTCACTTCGGGGGAGATTGTTAGCCTCAATTTTATTGAGTCAATAAAGGAAGCTCGTTCCCGTGTTCAAGAACTCACTTCGGGGGAGATTGTTAGCCTCAATTTTATTGAGTCAATAAAGGAAGCTCGTTCCCGTGTTCAAGACCTCACTTCGGGGGAGATTGTTAGCCTCAATTTATTGAGTCGAACAAGGAAGCTCGGTCACTCTACGATGGAGCTTCGGTCTTTAATTAGTTAATGTTGTAACAGGATAATATCGGGAATCGGGCTCGATAGTTAATCTAATATTGTATGTTTCGGGTTTATTCCCAAACAAAACCCGAGCCCGGGTCCTAGTTAAATATCCCGCGCGTCACATTAAATGTGTAGGGGTATATATATATTTAGATATTTTCTAAAATATCTAAATATATATAGATATTTTCTTTTTTAGAAAATATCTAAATTCTCATTAATCATAATTTCTTTTCTTTCTCATCTCTCTTTTCTCTCTCTCTCATTTTCGACTCTCTCTCTCCCTAGTTTCTTTGATTCGTGTTTCGTGTTATGAAGTGAAGTGGTAAATCGGGAACCTACATATTCAAACACAACACGAAAGCCAAATTTACCAAGCAACCATCCGGACACAAGATTTCTACGAATCTTTAGCACGTACAACGCGTTGGTTAACTTAAGTTATTTTTCATATGTGAATTTCAACATCACATCCCCTTTTCCCCCGATATTAGCAGCAGAAAGTTTCCCATAAATTGCTTCTCTCCATTCTCAGCTACGATGAAAGAGTTAATCAAACTCGTATCATTATACACATGCCATGATGCCCAAGTGTTACTCCAACATAATTTAAAGTTGGATCCAGCCATGGCCTAAACTTTCATGTCATTCAGGCCCTTTAACACATAGTTATGGAAAATAATTTCTTAATGCTCCAAAGCATCTACCGTACACGTAATTCGAGTATCAGCCTCCCTCTTAACAAGTTGGGGAGCAAATCCTTTAGATGTCACTCGTGACATTGCAAATATTATGTTAATACAATATCCTCGTGCTTAGTTTGAAACAGATGTTGATATTATTAAAAACTTTCTAAATCATGAAGTGTGTGGAATCATAGAGGGGGAGGGTGAATACGTTTCCTTTATAAACTTAAAACTTTTGTATCAAACTACCAATCAAGTTTATACTACAATAACTATACTAAAGAATATCAAACACAACATATCATCACAACACAATATATAACACAAACATAGATGCAATGCGAATATAAATATAAAGCGATAAAGGCAAATATAAATGTAAAGCGATAAGTAAAAGAAAGCGTAAACCGGAGACGATGATTTATAGTGGTTTGGCTACGAAGCTCCTCTTCGCCCTACTCTACTCCTCGAGTACCCAACTTGAGAGTTACTTTACTAAATCAACAAGCTCCTTTTAGGTGGAAAAAACCATACAACGCCGCTTACACTTTATCCGGTACTAAGCTAAGTACCTAGTCCTACTTCGAGGTAGAACCAACCTAACGTCGCTTACACTTTATCTGGTACTAAGCTAAATACCGAGTCATTCTTCGGGTGCAACCAAACCCGTTATGTTTTATGGCTCACCATAACAAACCTTGTGTTTTATGGACTAAACACATAAACCACCTGACATCTAGTTTGTTGTATAATGATTGATACACAAATGTGTATAATGATGATCCAAGACATAATTGTCAATTGGAAGTAAAAGCCTAATCAAAAACATCAAGATCACTAAGCATGATGTTGTTGATGAAGATGACAAGTCTCTTGGCTTGTTGTGATAGATCTTCGTATATGTAGGTATGTGGTGGATGATGATGGCAAGATCTCTAAGCTTTCTTGAATGGAGGATCATGTAGAATCTTGCTTGCAACAAATGAAAGTTAGAAGCATTATGATCAAGGCTTATTGAGGTTTTAATGATATGATTAATTGTGTTTTTACATTATAAAAACTTGTTTATAATGATCCTAAATCTGTATAATAATGTGGAAGAAAGTTTGTGAAAAGCTAGCTCCAAAAGATAAGCAAAAGGGTGGTATTTATAGAAAACATAAAACTTGGCCGTCAAGGTGCTACGGATCCAGGGATGGTGGATCCGTCTGCCTATTTAGGTGGATCCGTGGGTCGTATGGGCCAATTTCAAAATTGTTAAAAAAAATTCAAATCTTTTAAAATCTTCTGCTTAGATCCTTAATGTACTTATAAAATCTGATTAGATTTTGTTCTAGAAGGAAAATCAGTCTTAACATTAATTTGGTAAGATTTGCTATATATGAAAATATATTGTAAGATTTGTTTCCAAAAATGGTTAAACAAGAATAATTACTTTTGTCTTTATTCTCTAATTATTTTGTCATATTATCTAATATGGCTAGACATGTTTTGATCTTTCAAGATTGTTTCCTAATATGGAAGATCTTGTCTAGTTAAGTTAGTGATTAATTATGTCATATTGTCTAATATGATTAATCACATAGTTTGTTATATAGGTTGATCATAATGCAACTTAACAAACATATTCATACCTTTTGTTGAAGCATGAGTAGACTCGAGACATCGTGAGGTGTTGATGAATGTATGCGTTGATGAGTTGTGATCACGCGTAACTTACACATTTTATGTTATGTATTACAAGTTACTTGTTTGTCATTATTAATACCAAATGACTTGTTTAGTTTAAATATCGTAATATTTGCACTAACAAAGTGTTCTTAACTAGAACGGATTAAATAGACTTTTGTTAAAGCACTAATGTTTTGTAAGGTCTGTTATACGAAACCAGTTTAAAAGAACTCCTTTGACTAACAATTAAACAATATCGTTATTAGAAAATGTTTTTAAACACAATAAATTTGTAATATTATTTTGTCAATCTTCATTAAGTAGATCTTGAAATATCTATTGCATATGGTCTATTTCTATAATGGAACTCAACAAGGTTTCAATGGATCTACTCTTCCAAAGAAACTCAACATGGTTTCTATAGATATACTTTTGAACTCTATAAATTTCAAGAACTATGTTTAGTTTATAATTAACCTCAACCATGTTTTTTTTGAAATATGAGTATATTAAAACACCAAATTGTATAATATTTACAAATGGTAATTCTAGGCATATTAGACATCACACTATCCTTTATAACAGGAATGAACTAAATACATAGAAGAAAAAACAACACATAAAATCCAACCAACACATTTCCACATGACTCACTACATTTACCATAACATCAATGTCATAGAATTGCATTCCAGTGTAGAGAGCAACAAAGAACACTGATCACAAGCCTCGTGAGCCCTTAAGACCAAACTCAAGGACTACATTTCCTTCATGACGGCTAGCTTAATCCTACTCTGCAGTAGCCACCTCACAGAGTATTCAAAATCTAGGCATCCATGAAAGGAATCATCTATAGAGAAGGCCTTGATACCTCTAACAAAAGGAATACATTTCCTTTATGTAGGCAGTTTCAAGCTCAATGCAGCCTCCACCAATTGAGGAGAATCTGGCATCCATAGAAGGCATCATCCATATGACAGAGGCCCAACCATCTCTAAAACATCCTTAGACCATTAATGGAACATTGAATTCTAGAAATGTCAAAATAAACTCTACACCCAAACACCCTTTTCCCATTTCAACCAGCAGGAAACCTTCCTTATAAGTCTAGAAAATTAGGCCATTAAAACTAATGTGCTAGTATTATTGCTCAACAACAATCAATACTAGACATCAGCTAATGACATAACTTCTAGCTCAAGATACAAGGCCATCTTGTTGATTAATTATCCTAAGAAACATATAATCATATTGATTAATATCCAAAAAACATATAATCATAATATGAACGATCAAATAACATTAAGCATAACACTAAAACTTACTTGATACGAGAGATGAGATCACCATGAACGAAGAACACGGGTATGATGGAGATCTTCTACTTAATCCTCTCTTCTTAGTGATGGATCATAATGTTTGTTTGTATTTTTATGAGGTGAATAATCCTCTATTTATAAGAGAGATCAAGCAGGGATCAACTCCTAATTTAGGTATGATTATGTAATCATTACCATAATTCATTACCTAGACATTATCTCCTAAGGAAATTGGATATCCCATCAAGATACATTATCCTACGGAGTTTCATTATGGTAACTAAATATTACTTAATTACTCTAACGAATCTTGATCATTAGCATTCAAAGCATTGTAAAACGTATCTAGTTGATGTAATTCTGAAAATCTATGATGTGGGCATGCTCGAAGAAGGTCATTAAATCGATCGCAAGCCTCATAAAACGATTCGTCAAATCTTTGTTGAAATCTCGTGATTTCGTTTCGAAGATTTGTCGTTTTTGAAGGATGAAAGAATTGATTAATGAATTTTGAAACAAGATCATCCCATGTCAAAATTGATCGAGGATGTTCCTTCTCTAGCCAAATCCGGGCTGAACCTTCAAGAGAAAATGGGAAAAGCATAAGCTTAATTGACGTGCTCGGGACGTCCGGGAATCTCATCGTTGAGGTGATCTTATTGAAATAACAGATGTGAGCATGTGGATCCTCTTTATCATGTCCGAAAAACTGCTTGTTTTGAACAAGATTGATCAAACCATGCTTTAACTCAAAATTAGCATTGATTTTAGGAATTACGATTGCATCCTCGTACCCCTCGGTGGGTGCTTGGAGCAATTCCGCCATAGTCCGGTTATCGGTCATCGGAACTAGGGGAGGATTATCAAAGGGTTCTTCTAAATTAAATGGTTCTACAATAGCCGGTGGGGCTTGTTGTTGACGGTTGCGGGTTTGAGAACGAGTGCGCATGCACAAAATAGAAAAAGAAAATTTAAACTATTTTTTTTATTTATTTATTATTTTTTTTAACAATCTATTTTAATGGATAATGAGATAGACAACTTGAACCAAATAATCAAACTTACTTCATGGTAACTCTTAAAAATTTTACTTTTTAAGGTGAGTCGTTCCTTGTAAATGACACAAATGGTAAGTTTTTAAATTTTTGATTCGAGTTGGGAACTTACTAATGGATAATACCTCAATTAAAGGTATTATTTGTTGGTGTTCTTTTACCAACTTTGTTTATTTTATTTTTTTTATGGATAATTTTTTTTTATTATTATTATTTTATATTCTTTTTATATGATAATTATACTAAAAGAAAAGAAAAATATTTTTTACTTTTTATTCATAGAACCTTAGTTTAGTCATTTATTGATGTAGAATTACCTTATCACATTATACAATGATAACCAATTTGCTCCTACTGATCTTAAGATATATATGTCAATCAATTTATAATACATGTAACCATAGAATTTTCATATACGATTTTAAATCAACCATAATATAGACATCAAATTGATTGTTTCTTATTTATATCTCATCTAATACTTGCATCCAATCTACTTTATGGTTAGATACCTTATGCAAGTTACAATTAAGGAATATAACGATAAAGTCCATAATATAGTTCTTAAACATGATGAACTACTAAAGTAATGACTTATGACATATTTTATGATAAATAATATGTCTTATTATAAAGATAATCCTTTTATTGCAACATTATGTGACAAGATATAATACTATTATTTGATGTTTCTTTTGGTTTACATTAGCAGAGCAACTTGCGTTAACATGGGTTATGAGTACTTAGACAACCCGCAAGTAACTAACATCAATTGAATAAAATAAATTAACTTATAATTAATGACTTTACGCCAATAAGTTAATTTGTCACAAAAATAGTATTGTTAAAAGAAAATAGAAATTAAAAAAATGGCTAATCAGCTAAAATATTATGAGATTATTAATATATGTGGTGATTTATCGTCATGATATGAAATGACTATTGCAAGTAGAATCATTTATTAATTCTTAAACCATATACTTTCACTGATTTTGTCATTACTTAGTTAGTATATTTTGATGATTCTAATGATACATGAAAAAAACGAAACATTTTATAACATGTAAGGCAGTTTATAAGCTAATAGTCAATGATTCAATAACTTTAAATATGACAGTAGTTTAATAAGAGTAGAAATAACTAGTTACTTTGTTAGTCCTAAATAATAGATCGTAAATAAAGATATTGGATATTTGCGTCATGTTATTAGGGGTTTCTTTAAAATGTCTTGGTTCATAGGGAATGTATGATAGTAAATCACAGTCCATACATTGTACCATGTTCATAAAGGTACAATCACCTTTATGTAATACCACTTAATTAAGTTGGTTAAGGCTTACTTAAGTGATTTTACAACTCCATTCCCCCAACACAGGACATATAGATTGGGGCAATTAATAAAACATGCTTATCATAATACATTTTCATCCCCTAATTGACCCAATATCTTATCTTAATGGTTTATTTACCTTTTATAAAACTCGGTCTTAATACATAAGAGATTCTCATCAAGTACACTCTATAATCATCAATATTAGCAAAACAAAACAAAATGAAGAATTTTTTTTTATTATTTTCAATTTCATTTATGAAAATGTACACATCTTTATAAAAGAGTTTTTACTTGTTAAAATAATTAAAAATAATAATAATAATAATGAAAAAACTTCTCAAAGAATGTCACTAATTTTAAAAGTATACAATAATATTTCCTCCTTTAGTTTCACTATGTTACTTTCTTTTAACATATTCATTAATTATGAATATAACAATAATTGCTATTTGAATTCATGAAAGTTTTAAACTAATGAACCACAAACAAATAATATGAGAATGAATAATTTTAAATTCAAAACACTTAAATTTTAACTAATAAATTAAGTCTTAAATTTAGCATAACAAATAAGGTTATTAAATAAAATTATTAAACAAAATTCTCAATTTACAATAAAATTATTTTGGTTTCAACAAAGAATTCATTCTCACTAGTGATTCATAACCTTCTAAATAGCAAGTCATTAGAATACTTGATATTCACTTAACACATGCTTTTAACATTTGTGAAATAACTTTTAAAAGAACTCTTTAAGATAAAACATTTTCTAAGACATTGTTTCATTATAGAAATATTTTAAGATCATTAGATGCGTCTTTACTTAAATAGTCTACACATATAGAGAAACTTTGATTATCTTACTAATGTTTTACAATTAAATAAGTTGATGGTCATAATGTAAGCTATAAATATTATAGATCTCATCTTTATGGACAGTGGTAATCATAATTGTTTATTTTATATTTTTCCTTTTACTTATTAGTATAGTTGATGTAAAAACATCAACAAACTTAATCAAACTTAGTAAGGAAACAAAATGTCATACGGAGTAATAAGACACATAAGAAAACAATCTAGAGATTACCTACCTATTTAATTTCAAGATCCTATAAATGCTTACAAACACCATAATAAATGTAGATCTTAATGATGAAAAAATTATTTAAAGGTGTTTCACGTGTTATTATTGAGTTTATAAAATTAAGATTTATTATAATGCAATTTGATCTTTCTTTAACTCTCATTAATCCCTGTTGATTAGTTATTTTATTTGACAGTAAAAGGTATGAGATGATTCTATCATAATGCATGTTGAACTTTATGACCAAATAATACATTAGTTTGCCCTTTTTTTAATCATGTTTCATAACATTTAATGGTTATAAGAAACTTATAGTGGTTATCTAAGCAAATGATCAATACTATTTAAAATAAGGACTATATCAAATTATCTATATCTATACTAATTTATAATGGGTTTAGGACATCTATAAAAAGAACTATTAAAATTTTAAGACAACAAAATATTACTATAAAAAGGAACTTTTGCTAAGCATAAAAATTCCAACAAACTCTTAATTACTCTGTATAAGTTACATTTACATTTAAGTGTCTTTACATCTATATTTGTAACACCCGCAGTATTGTAACATTTAAACATTTAAGTGTTTTTACATCTATATATTTGTAACAACCACAATATTGTAACAACCTATTTAAATCATACTTGTGACTGCCAAAACCTACTTGATATAATAGACTAAAAAATATACTCAACAAAAAAAACACATAAGCCATAACTCCATCACTTTCATTGCCACCACCAATCATGTCGCTGCCACCACTTGAATCCATCGTGTGGTTTCAGTTGTGTCTCGTTTGGGTGGAAGTTACCACTTTAACCAACAACAAAACACAACAAACCCCCCTCCTCAATATTCTTAAAAAAATTAAACAAAAATAAAGAACAAGAACAAATCTCTGGTTTGGTTTTTGAAAAACTAAAAGATCCTTAAAGATCCAACAAAACCCTTCATTGATCTTGGAAAAAGCAAGACTCTAAATCACCTACCTGGTTTGTGACTCACATTCAAGATTCAAAGAAGTTGTTGTTCTTCCTTACTTTCGTGGGTTAAAGATAAGAAATACAAGGATGTTTATTGTGTTTGTATTTTGATTTGAAGATAATAAATAAGAATCACAAGAGACGAGTTTATGTTTGTTGTTTCGATTAGAGAACACAGTGATTTGGTGGCTGGGATTTTCGTGTTAAAGATTAGTGTAGATGAGATTGTGTTTGTTTTGAAGAAGAAAGATGGTGCTGAGAAAAGATGAAATGTTTTTAGGGTTAGAAATTAGAGTGTTTGTGATAGGTTAAAATAAATGGAGTAGTAGGACTAACTGGCATGGTATCATTGTGTGTTGAAATAAAATTTACATTGGGCTGAGTATTTAATTTGGATCTCATGTTTATTCGGATGTGAAATAGTTTGCATTAATATTGCTTATAGTTATTTTAAATAAAATTTGTCATTCATTTGTAAAGTTTTTATTAAAAGAAAACGTATAAATGTAGGATCCCGTAACACTTCACTTCATATATTTAACCACGAAATCGGAACTAGAAATGAGGAGGTGAGTTGTTTAGAGAGAGAAAGGAGGAGAGAGAAATGAGAGAAAAAGTGAAAAGATATATTTTTGATATTTTCAATGAACGTCAGCACCACTGTCAACCTGGGCGGCTGCTTTAGCCTCAGCTTTTCTTTTCTTTTTTCCTTCTCAGCAAGCACCTTTCCACATGCAACCTCAGCCGTTTCCATTTCCCCAGTCTTAGTAGGGACATTCTCAATACGAGCAGTTGGAGCAGACAGGTGAGTCTCTAGAGCCGCACCAGCAGTTAAGAGAGTCCTGACGGTAATTTTACAGCCATGAAGGTCAAGTAGGCGTTGAAACTCAGCCATAGTAAGTATTGCAAAAAAGAGCAACCAAAACAAGTGCATGGTAAGAAATATGAACCTATAAATAAAATAAGCAAGGTAAGCGAATAGAAAATAAGGGTGTTACCCTCCCCTTTCGGACCCTTCAAAATGGGAATATGACTAGCTTACTTCCAAGAAAGGGACAAAC
Organism: Tanacetum coccineum; assembly: GCA_026074375.1. Classification (NCBI taxonomy): domain Eukaryota; kingdom Viridiplantae; phylum Streptophyta; class Magnoliopsida; order Asterales; family Asteraceae; genus Tanacetum; species Tanacetum coccineum. The sequence continues at coordinate 35,774 of BQNB010010135.1, forward strand.
CAGCAACATACAAAAGACTATTGTACGGTTTATGAAGAGGAATCACAATCTCTCGCAGCCTAGCGACATCCTGTTCGTTGTACTCACTAGTGTCACACCCCGACAATGGCGGAAACTCGGGAATGCAACATAATGATCAATCATAACACAAGATACAAAATAGAGAAAACTACATTGCATAAACTAATCTGTCACACCTCGACAATGGCAGAAACTCGGGAATGCAACAAAATGATCAATCATAACACAAGATACAAAATAGAGAAAACTACATTGCATAAACTCCAAGTGCTATGAAGACCATCAACCTTGAACAAACTCAAGTGATGTCCCAAATCGCAACTAAAATCCACAATCTCTTACAATTATTCAAATGCCCACACAGGGGACCATAATCCAAACTTATTCCAAAACATCTGAAACTAAAATCAAACAACAAGCAAGCAAGACTTCAAATGAAATTCCACACGGGATACTTCTAAGTCTGCTATCAATCACCAAACTACTCTTCTTTCACTTCACCTGAAAATGATACTCGAAAACGTCAACAATAATGTTGATGAGCTCGTAGGTTTGACCTTAAACCCAAAAGCTGCGCCAATATTTCAACATTGGACAATAGTGATATATGACAGTGAATATATGCAAACAACCTTAGCATCACCGCTAATCAATAACCATATGTCACTTACGCACTTAAAGGGCCTACCAACTGGAGCATTAAAATTAAGGCAGAACCACACACAAACCTGGGTAGGCGTACCCATCCGCTCCAATAATCACACAAATACCGGGTAGGCGTACCCATCCGATCCAATAATCTCACAAACACTGGGTAGGCGTACCCATCCGATCCAAACATCTGTAATCACCTAATATTAACACAAGCAAATCATAAGCACATAACTTGTCCCAAAAACAAAACCACAATTCGCACATATCAATTCAAAACACATTTGAGTATCATTTTCCTCCAACGGAAAAACCAGTAAAAAGTGAGGCTACAAGAACTCATCTCAAGTAAGTCTTTAGCAACCAACTCTTAATCACACAAGCAAATGCAACGACGCCCGCACACGACCTTGTCCAGTTAATGTCCCAATTTAATCATCCAACTCCAAAACAATCTTCACGTTGATGCATAGAGTTTAAACCGTTTGTACAATTACCCAAAACAATTTAGTGGTGTGATGGTTGACGACTTACTCCACAATCAATCAATCTCATTTTCCTCGATAAGACATACTTATACTATTTACGTAAATAGATAATAATATAATAAATATTTTTATAAATTATAAATATTCCTCGACAATCCATCTTCGTACACCTTAGTCACTTCAAAAATAATCACTATAATACGGATGAAAATGAAATGTTTACTCATTAATAAACACTTTAAGAGAAGTTTCGAGAAAAAATATAATTGTTTCGTCTTTTAGGAATTTATAATTTAATATAAAATAAAAAAAATAAAATATTATTTATTATTAAAAGATCAAAAATCATATTTTTAAGAGAATTTTCTAAAGTATAAACATTTTACGAAATTTTCGACATGAGCTCTACGGTTATAACTAACGTTTCTAAGTTTCAAACTTTATTTTCAACATTCTTCCACAAAAATCGACACTTTTCGACAAGGAATCAAAAATCTCAATCGTTAACACTTACTAACACGTTTTTCCTAAAATATCATTCAATATCACTTCGTAAATACATTTCCACTTTCAAAAGTCCGTCAAAACTCTCAGAACTACTAAATATCGCTTATTGGGCTTTAAGGCCCAACAAGGGTTCATTGAAACATTTATAAGTCCAAAATACAATTAAGTTCAAAACCAAGGTCCATTTACATATTATAAGTATATATACTTATATGTAGAAAATAATCCGACCACAATAAAAAACCCTCTCATAGCCGCGCTGAAATAGACTTATGGAGTGACTGAGTCCATAAACTAGCAAAATAGTATATTACAAAAGCTTTAAACTAAGCTATTATAATCTACGTGTATCGCTTTTGGGTTTACTACCTAGGCCTCAAAAATAGTCCACAACATACGTCATAACACAAAAATAATTAAAATCACTTTCCTAGTAATTTTGGGAATCTACACGTGGCATATAAGCCTAAATAAGCCAAGAAATAATTTAAAAATAAGCCCGAATAAGCCATACAAGCTACTATAAAAAATAAGCATTGTAGCATTATATATTATTCAACCATCACGACCACAACATCAAAACTACAAAAACCCTATTTTTCCTTTTTACTATTTACGAACCAAACACCGCCCTTTTTATTCATTTCGCTTTCAAAAATTGATTTTTACAACGATCAACTTGTACAACTAACATCTATGCATCAAAATAAACCCAAAAGGACAAACGCAATTTAAATTTGAAAACTTACAAGAAAATCTTCAAATTTGTAGATTTTGACACGAACCGGACAACCCAAACGTTGTTTAAATGAATAACCAAACACTAGAATCAACCCCAAATATTTATGTCTTCATGTTTTCTTGATCAAACTTCAAAGATTATGAGAAGAGTATTGTTTGTAGGTGCGAGACGGAACACAGAGAGAAGGGAAGGGAGATGATATTTTTTTGATTTTGAAAATGAACTATGTGTAAAAATGAGGATAAGGAAAGCATCTTATGTACAATTTGACAGTTTAGCTAAAATAACCAAGAGGGGACCTTGTTCTCCCTAATAAGATTCTTCTTATGAACCCAGGACCATAGTTAATCCCATGGTGACTCCGTTGCCTTTCTTTTCTTGTCTGAAGCAACTTAAAATACTCCGTAAAACTCCAACCGTAAAATTTTACCCCCGAAAGTTGAATTAGCAGTTTTATTCAGTTTAAAAAATACTTCCATGAACCAGAGTATTTTACACGACATATTTTCACATTAAACCCTTTCAAAACTCATTTAGACATTAACGGACGTGTCAGACTCGTTTTTCGGCATTTCTCAAAATTCACAGGGTCTAATACCACCTCGGAATATACGCATAACATACTATAGAAACTAAATCACGGAATGAAATTCACCAATAAATGGAAATTCTCATCGACCCTTATATAATATAAACGACTATGATTATCTACAAAATTAAAAATAACTATCTTAGCTAAGGATAGACGTTGACCTGAAACTCAGGTTGTTACATTCTCCCCACCTTTAGGGAGTGACGTCCCGGCACTCAGCTCATCTCATCTACTCTTTCCGCTTCGTTCTTACTTGTAAAGAGATGAGGGTACTTCTTCTTAATCTGATCCTCACGTTCTCAAGTAAATTCTGGACCTCTTTGCGAATTCCAACAAACTTTAACAATAGGTATCCGACTCTGCTTAAGTCGCTTAACCTCTTTATCAACAATCTCTACTGGTTCCTCAATCATATGCAACTTATCATCAAGTTGGATCTCTTCCAACAGAACAACAACTTCACCTTCTGCTAGACACTTTTTGAGATTCAAAACATGAAAAGTACTATGAATCCCCTTCAACTCTTCAGAAAACTCTAATGTATAAGCCATAGGACTAATTTTAGCCAAAACCTTGAATGGACTGATATAACGTGGACTTAACTTTCCGTGCTTTCCGAAACGCACAACGCCCTTTGATAACCACCTTTTTAGGGGTAATTATATATCAAATAGTAGTATAATATTAACCAAATATAAAATCCCCGCAAGTCAACCCTTTAGGAAAAAGGTCAACAAACTCACGGGTATGATATAAATGATTACAGGTAAGTGATCACCCGGGTCGTTCTCCCAACGAGGCGTGCAATGGAGAGTCGAGAGTCAGTTTGATATTTGATGTTTGAATGGAACAAGATTTGATTGGGTTTTCTAATTCTATGGGAAAAAGCAATTAAAAGGCAATCTAAACTAAAAACGAATGCAATAACGAATTTAAAAACTAGCAACGATAACGGGAATCCTAAAAAAATGCGACTTAAAACCTAAAAAATGCAAAAAAATACTTTAAGCTATGAAGAACCTAGGAAAAATATAAACTTGGACAAACAACTTATAAATAAGCCGTAAATAAGCCAAAAACTGCTGAAAAGCTTAAGGGCTAAAAAGCCCTTAAATACAAACCACTTGGGACTTATAACGAAAAAGACCCAAGGGCGCAGTGGTAAAGAGTATGTGTGAAACGGTAGAGGTTGGTTGAGGTTGAGGGTTCGAGCCTTGCTCACCCTCAACTTCCCAATTTCTCCGTTTTTACTTTTTGAAACTTTTCTTTTTGGAAAAGCTTAATATAAGCAAAAATATACAACTTTAAAAAAACACATTTCTTTTAACTTAAAAATAAGCACAGAATAAGCTTCTAAAAAGTGACAGAATGCTTGTAAACTAAAAAGACTTGGGGCCTAACTGTTAAGCATTTTTAGGCGCAAATAAGCAAAGCAACAAGGGAAATAAGCTAAGATAGATGATAAGCTATTCCTAAAAAGCAATTTGGAACAAAAATAAGCAAATTTAATGGACTTAAACTGAGCTTAAATGACAGAAGTGCTAAAAGGCTTCTAAACTAAAAAAAATTCTAAACTAATTATACTAATAAGCTCTAAATAAACTAACTAAGCTAAAAAGACTTGAATCCTAACTTAATAAGCAATATGGAACACAAAATAAGCAAATTCAATAAGCCATAAGCTCAAAAGAGCAAATGAGCTTATTTGGCTAAAATTGTTAGCCAAACAGCCCAAAAGGCACTTTTCTAGCTTATTTTTAAGCTAGAAAACAGATCCTTATGGCTTAGTGGCTTATACCACTTAAAGCTTGTCCTAAGGGCTATCTAAATCAGCAAAGAAAAAGCATTTTGAAACACAAATAGGCCATGAAAATTGCTTATGAAATTGGCTGTTTTCACTCAGTGTATGCTGAGTTTTTATCTTTCAAATTCACTAATTTTGAGCTTAACAATAAGCTAATCAAACAGAACCTTATGACACTAAGACCTCAAAACGGATCAACATTATACCTCAAAGAACACATATCAACTTTCAAAGAGTAGTTTGAAATACAGAATAAGCAAGAAAAGCCAATCGAAAAAGCAGTTTTTCAAAAATTTCAACACTTAGTCAAGTTTGATAGACTTTGATCAAAACAAAAACAACAATTGCAGCCCTATTTCTAAGTTGTTTTAAGACTTGAACAAACATAAAAACATCACAAATACACAAGTTTCAAAGTTCTTAATCAAATTAGCTGATAAAATAGGTATATGTTTACAGATTCAAACAACAACCTATGTAACCTATGATTTTGAGATTTCACACTTAAAAACTTCTAACAACTGGATTTTATGATGAATTTAAGTTAAACTAAGAAGACCCAAAAGACACAACTCATTTTGACCTTTAAAAACAGTTAAACTAAACACCCCTTTAAATTTTATTTTGGTATTTTTAACTTGATAAAAGCTATTTAAGCTAAAACTTTGCAAAGACCAGATATCTAACAAGTATAATAAGCAATATTAAGTAGATTTAAACAACTAATAAGCATTCAAATAAGCTAGAACAGATTATGCTACTTAACAAGCTAATTAGACAGATTTTAAATGAAAACGAGAACTAGTGATATCTAAGCTACAAGCAGGCATACATAAGCATCCAATAACATAAATAAGCAACAATAAGAACATACAAATAGTAAATAAGCAGAGAAAAGCACTAATAAGCAATGCTACAGTAAAATGCAAGAAAATGGAAATTTAGGAACTTACAAAGCCCTTTGCTTTAAACAAGGGCAAATAAGCTCTTAAGAGCTTTGTCTACAAGCTCTAGCTTGTTCAAGAACAAGCTAGTGACAGGAATAAGCCCTTCCCTTTTTGGCTTATCTTCCAAATAGCTTTTTGAGTGATTTCTTTGTGAACTAGTTCTTAAATAACAAGAAACTAGAAAGTTTTCATTGCTTAAGTCATAAACAGCTGATAAGAGTATAAATAAGAGCTTATAGTAGCTTTTGAAACATAAGTGAACTTTAAAAACTTACAAACATATTTTAAAACCAAACTTTAAATTTCATTAAACTTTTAAAAACAATATAAGGAAAAGGAAGTACAATAAGCTAAATTAAACTAAGATAAGCTGAAAAGTAAACTAGATTAAAAATATTAAAACTACATGCCTCAAAGGGCTTATAAAGAACCCTATTTATATAAAAGGTCTTCAATTCGTGGTCTTCACATTGTGTTTCTTTTGTGAGACATAACAAGGGTGTGTTTGTTGTGTGAGGAGAGTCCAAAAATCATCTAAGCCCTTCATCTTGAGTGGTGACCAAGCTCTATAATCTCAACCCTTCAATTTTTGTCTTGATTTATCAACGAATGGGATTTTATGGGATTGCCAAGGTGGCAAATAACCCATGTGAAGTGGGGTAGAGGAGAAGGTGATGGTTTTGTCATGGGGTTGCAGGTGCAGGGTGAAGAAGACTCTGTTTTGGCAATTTGGTGCCAAATTTGGTTTTCTTGTTTGTATTACTGTTTAGGTGATACAAGGATAAGGGTTTGTAGGTTTGGCAATATTGCCCCTATGAACTTGTATTGTTGAATTGCATCCATCGTCCTTTGTGGTGTAAAGTTATAAGGAGTTGCCAGAAATATCCCTGAAGTTATATGGTGTTATTGCATGGATAGTCCTTATGTACAAGGATCAAAAACACCTTTTCGAGAGGTCTTGGTTGATCAAAATAAACTTTATGGATCATTGTGTAGTTTTAGTAAGAGAAAGTAAAGAGAGGGGACGAACACAAAAAAGATGGAATATTAGATTGAAAGGAAAAATAGAAAATGAACATCCACCCCCTCATGGAGAGCCATGAGGAGTATTTATACAAGAAGAAAAAGCTAACTATTCCTAGTTAACATAAAAGACCCCTGCGTGATACGCAGTGTCCAAAACTAATCCAATTCACGTGTAAGACGCCAGCTTCACTAAAAGTGAGGCTAACATTTTCTTAAATAACTAGAATTAATCTTTTCCGAATGCACATTATTCTTTATTATTACTTGGTGAGATCTAAGCCTAATATTCCGTTTCCATCATATTATTCAAAAATCCATCAAAATATTAAGTGTGCCGGTAGTATTGTAGACTTTAGAACTTGGCCTGTACATCATTTCGAGACCGATAGTTCGAGAAGGCAACACTTAGGAAATCACCCAAATAACCTATATGTGTGCGTCTATCGACTTGTTACACTAACTTGTCGACCTCCCGTGATAAAACCCTTATGTTGCACTCAGTATTTAGTGCAATATACCCTTAGATCACCCATGTTAAACCAATCTATGTTTTCACCCAATGTTATATGTTTCGTTAAACCATTTCACCTTAGCGTACCCTGTAGTCTTTATTTTTTCTCTGTGTTGAAATTTATGGTTACTTAAGTCCATGGTTCAGGGGAATAGGAACGAAGATTATATGCTTTCGTGGAAGACCAATCAGTTATGATTTATAAAGACCCCCTGTATCACCACTTTCGACGTTGTTTATCTCAAGTGGGGGGATGTATGTATAAATGTTGCAGGGGAAATAATTAAAGATATAAACCCTTGTATCATTTGAAGCACTAATCATCTCTGCGGACTAACCTCCGGCATATTTTATAAAGCCCGATCAAGTGAACTTGTTGTGCGTCCTTGATGTGTACATTTCTCCCTCCAGGAAAGTGCAGATATGAATTGCTACACCAAAGTCAATTAAGTCCCGAGTGTACGCAATTTTCCCTTCTATGTAGTCGAGACGGTAACATCAAAACGGTAACATAAAAAACCAACTAAGTACCGGATGTACACATTTCTCCCTCCAGGATGATGACTAACTGAGGAAATCCATCCACACGATTGTAAACATCCTTAAAGCCAACTGGAATGTTACTTAGCTTCATAGCCCGTGATTGCATAAGCAATGCTCTGTGAGAAGATGTCGGTACTCTCTTTACAATTCTCTCTTAATCAACCCAAACTAAATCCCCTTATCTATTCGGTAGGCTAATACTGATGACCACTGATGGAGACAACCCGATGAAACAAACCTGAGAATGAAGCAAAATCCTCGACTTGTGACTTAATCTTTTACTATCCGCGTGATGAAGAACGATGCAGAGGCAAATCTTTAAGTACCATATACTCACCCAAAAGTATATAAAAAATACAACACCTCTTGAAAAACTCATCAACTACGTGAGACACTGAGTACTACAATGGAACTCCTTAAAGTGATAGCTATAACCCGTGAGTACTACAATGTATAACTCCCTTTCATCAGTATAACTACGAGAGTGATGCTAGAGTTGAGAAATAGGGATGAAAGGAGGATGTTAGATTAGGGCGATTTTTGAAAGATAAATATCTGGGGATAAGAAGGATAACAAAATTAAAGGGAGTGAAATGGAAGAGAACTGATGACTAGGAAGGCGTTAAGAGAAAGGAGTAAGGGAATGCAAGGAGCTAATAGCGCTGCCCCAGTAGTCCCGCTGTATACTCGGCATTCTCATGTAGCTCACCTCTTCATTCGTTTCATGGATGATCTGCCCCATACCACCCACAAATTGACGCCTGACGCAGCGAGCATTATTATTCCTTTCCTTTTCTTCGCTGCTCACCTTCACCTGCAATTTCTAACCGGTTTTCTGGTGTACCACCAAAGTCGAATCCCACCCGACTTCATCACAAACCGTATAGCGCCGAAAGACAAGTCAACTTCGTTGACGAAAAACAAAGACCTAAATAAGTACACTCCACGATAAATAACTACTATCAATCCAAATACATAACATCGACAATAACATCCGTATTCATTAAAATTCACGACTACCATGAAGCATTGACGGTAGCCAATTTGAACGGACGTATAATACGTGACAAGACAAGAGAAAGAAGTGATATGTTCGTGATTTTAGGATGGTGGAGACATGTTAACGGATATCGGCTCAAAAACTATACCATATACTCCCGGTCCGACCAAGTACAAAAAAACCCAGGTCTTTAAACTTTCTGACATGAAAGTAGTTTTAAAAACACGGCACCAATCCTTAACTTAACAGCCAAATTAATACAACACAGCCAGCACCAAATAATAATAACAGACCCAATCAGTTTGAACGCCAGCTCAATATTTAACAAATTTTAGTGCTCGGCCCACTTTTGTTACTTGTATCCGGTCCACCACAAAAAATTAATAGATGGCCCATTCCAAATTGACAATACTCGGCCCATTTTGAGGTTGTATAACCCAGGTCCAAGAAAGAGGGATAAAACACACATCCCTAATTTATCTCATCATAACCCTAAACCTAATCTTACACTAAAAAAAAACGCAGTCACATTCCATCTCTCCAAAACTAAATTGGCTCCCATCTTTATCCAACTCCACCAAAAGCAGTAACATATCAAATAATCAAACCCTTGACTCATTCGACCATGACACACAAACACAATTGATTCTACTACACTCACGAAGAACATATAAGACTTTCGGCTTCAAGGTCCTTTGGAGGATCTAAGGTAGGTTCGACTTGAGTGTTTGATATGTGTTTCATTAATCGAAACAAGGAAACTCTATAACACAAGTTGTTATAAGATTTTCTTTAACTTCGAATATTAAAAGGGGTTTATACCCTTGAAAGATCGATGATGAAATTGTGTTTAGTCGAAAAAATCTGTTGATGACAAATAAACACACAATCTGAATGACGTTTTCATTTCATTTTGTCGAGCAATGATAGTTAGTGGAGATGGAGATAGTTTTATTGTGACAATAGTAGAAGATTCGAGTCGGATTTGATGTGGAATTGTATTTGAAATGATGATGGCTGTTGTAATTGTTGTTTGAGTTGACTCAGTGAGTTGACCGGGTCAACTCGGTAATTACCGAGTTGACTCAGTTGAGTTTTAGTTCGGCTTTAAATAACATCACTCACTTCGTTTTGCATGTTGTAAGTCACTCGTTTGACTCTTATGAGAAGCAGCTAGTTCGGTTGTTTAGAACTTCACTCGTCCGGTTCATATTGGTAACCAACTAGTTCGGTTCATTAAGAGCTCACTCGTTCGATTCATGAAGCAAAAAACTCGTTCGGTCCATAAAGGTTGTACACTCGTTTGGCCCTTGTTGATGTCGCTCGATCGGTCCTCTTTGAATGTTGCTTGTTCGGTTCATGTTGATGTCACTCGATCGGTCCTCTTTGAATGTTGCTCATTCGGTTCATGTTGATGGGTTTTTCCCCACCCCCCCCCAAAAAACTCGATCGGAAATCCTCTTGAATGTTGCTCATTCGTTTCATGTTCATTCACTCGATCGGTTCCTCTTTGAATGTTGCTCGTCGGTCCTTGATGATGTCATCGAATCGTTGTATGAAACATCACTCGCTCCTTTGGTTCTATGTACACACTTGGAACCACAAACCAAGCTTAAAAAATTAAGCTTTTTATAAAGTGCTTGTAAAATAGCTGATGAGACAAAAAAAATGAACATGTGATAAAGATGTGGAGAATAAATGGACCCAAAAAAAACAAAAACACTGTTAACAGTTTTATGACAATAGAGACAAAATTAATTTCGAGCACTGTTTGACAACAAAACAAAAAACAACAACAAAACTAAACTCAAAATAAGCTTAAAATCACGACACCCAACAAACACAAATACAAAAAACCCCCGGTTCGCTCTTGATACCAATTGTACAAGGATCAAAAACACCTTTTCGGGAGGTCTTGGTTGATCAAAATAAACTTTATGGATCATTGTGTAGTTTTAGTGAGAGAAAGTAAAGAGAGGGGATAAACACAAAAAAGATGGAATATTAGATTGAAAGGAAAAATAGAAAATGAACATCCACCCCCTCATGGAAAGCCATGAGAGGTATTTATACAAGAAGAAAAAGCTAACTATTCCTAGTTAACATAAAAGACCCCTGCGTGATACGCAGTGTCCAAAACTAATCCAATTCACGTGTAAGACGCCAGCTTCACTAAAAGAAGGCTAACACCTTAAAAGACTAATAGCGTGAAAGGTTTAATGGTGTTATGGGCTAACAGGGTTAAGGGGTTAAGGGATGTTAGGATAAATGTTGGACCGGGTAATATAGAAAAGGGTTTAGGGCTTTTTTATGGTATAAGGCTTATAAAGTCTTCATATAATACCTTAATGGGCTTAGCCGGCCCATTAGATGGGTATGGGTAGGCCCATTAAGTATTTATTTGGTTTTGGCTCCTCCTTTGACTTTGACTTTGTCGAGGTTGACTTTGTTACGCTCTTTCTATTCCGTGCTCGATTTTGTCCGTTTTTGGCTTCGTTTTTGTCCTTTTCTTAGATATCCATTTCCTGCACAATATAAATGCAAAACACACAAATACAATGCATTTTTGGTATGTTTTTGGTTATCTAAGTCCATTTTTAATGGTCAAAGGTATGTGTATTTAAACATATACCAAAATTCCCCATACTAAACTATTGACGTGTCCTCACGCAATGCTACAAGTAAACACTTAAGAAAACCAAGAATCTCAATCCCCCTCGACTAATTACCATAAAAAGTGTTAGGAATAAATCTTCATATGACTTAATACTGCCAACAGTATTAATGAAGTTTGTACTGCTAGTACAAACTTAGTACTGCCAGTGTTAGTTTCTACTGCTAGACAAAAGAGTTAATACTGCTGATAGTCAAAGCTGCTGAACTGAAGATAAGGATGCATGGAGATTATTTCGGGATGTTTAGTTTTGAATTATAACTGATCCTAAAAGATAGGCAGATATCTTTGTAAAGGACTCCTTGTGGTCTATAAAAGGAGATCCTAAGTTTAGCATAGATATATAGATTTTAGAATCATTCAAGTGATAGAAATACTTAGAGAGAAAATTTGTAATCGCTTCAAGGTTTTGTAACCCCAATACTACAAGAGTACTCGTATTATTCTAATAATATTGAAGCAGTTTGTTCATTGTTCTTTGTTTGTTTTGGTTATTACTGTTCCATTGACAAACATCTCTAGAGTATCAAAGTGTAGATTCCGCATACACTTTGGTATACATACAAAGTCTCAATCTTTGTTATTTTGGATTCTTCCAAGGTAACAAACTCTTTACTACGTAAAGAATCGATCAAGGCGTGGGATCAACAAGTGGTATCAGAGCCTGTGCTTTGAGAAACTTTGATCTAGGGAAAATGGAGTTAGAAAATTCTCAGAACAATGCGTTGGCAAAGCTTCCCATGCTCAAACTAGGAGAGTATGAGATGTGGGAAATCAGAATCAAGCAGTACTTTCAGATCCAAGATTATGCATTATGGGAGGTAATAGAAAATGGAAATTCGTGGGTACCTATTCCTGTTACAACACCAGAATCTGGTCCATCAACAGCATTGAAGATGACTGTGCCCTCTACTACTGAAGAAAAGATTTGCAAGAAGAATGATGTCAAAGCCAGAAGTCTTCTCCTCATGGCACTCCCAAATGAACATCAGCTTACCTTTAACCAGTATGTTGATGCTCAATCTATGTTTGTTGCTATTAAAGCTCGCTTTGGAGGAAATGATGCAACAAAGAAGACACAAAAGGCCTTACTCAAGATGTTGTAGAAGAACCTGCTAAAAGATAAAGGACTAGAGAAGCTTCAGGGTCAGTTCAAGAGCAAACATGTGAAGAACCAAAAGCAGAAGAACTGTCTCAAGAACAACTACATCAGATGATGATGGTAATTCTAGTAGAAGAGGTTTATGTTGAAGCCTTACAGATTAAATATCCAATTATTGACTAGGAAATTTACTCTAAAGACTCAAGAAAATATTGGAAAATTATCAGAGTTAGAGGACATATAGAAGCTTATCAGACTTTTAATGATATGTTGAATAAATTTGACAGAGATGATCTGGATAAGCTTTAGAATTTGGTTAAGGAAAGATTCAGAACAACAGAACACACTGAAGACAAGGCAAGAGAACTTTGGGTAGAGTTGAAAAGGTTATTTGAACCAGATGACAATGATACTTTTTGGAAGCTACAGAGATATATACATGATCCTTTGAACTGGTGGTTATATGATACATGTGGTGTTCATCATGTGTCTAAAGAAAGAGGACATGATATTTACATGTTGGTTGAGAAGGATTATCCACTAACAAAAGCACTTATGACCTTGATGCTGTGTAACAAGCTGAGAGTGGATCAATATTCTGATATGGCAGAGGAGCTTTAAAATCAACATAATAGCAAACATGCCAAGCCGGTAAGGTGTTTGGAAGCATCCTCAGCTGAGTAGACTAGAAGATTTGATTCAGAAGAAACTTGAGATTTGAAGGTAAATCACAATTTTAGGGGAGGATTGTTGGAAATAAATCTTCATAAGTTACTACTTCTAGTTCAAGAACTTAGTACTGCTCAAGATATAACTAACAGTACTAACCAATTAGTACTGCCAGAAGACATTTAGTACTGCCAGTACTAAACTTAGTACTGCTGGAGGATTTTGTACTGCAGCATGAAGATTACAACTGTTGAAGAGATAAAAGCGTGTTTTGTGATATGTATGGAATGATTCAATGTATATCCTATATAATTAGAAGATATTTTGATATCTTATATAAGTTTAGAAGATTTGTAGTTATCTTATAAAGGACTCCTTGGTGTATAAAAGGAGATCCTAGGTTATGGTTGTAAACACACCACGATAGACATATTCATAGCTTGAAGGTTGTAAACCCTAGTACTAGACAAAGTACTCGTATTATTCATCATAATAATATTGAAGCTTTTTGGTTATATTCATTGTTCATTCATTCTACAGCATTACAGTTTACTATTACATTGATATTCTTCTAAGTATTAAAGAGTAGATTCCGCATACTCTTTAGTATCAACAAAGTTTCTAGCATAGTTGTCTTGAATTTATTCAATACAACTAACCCTATAACAAGGTTTGCAAGATTTAGCTGGGATCAACAAGTGGTATCAGAGCCTCGTGTTCTAAAACCTTGATCTAGAAGTTATGGAATTTGAATCTGCACAGAGTAATACTACTGCTAAGCTACCCATACTTAAACTTGGTGAGTATGAGATGTGGGTGATAAGAATCAAGCAATACTTCCAGGTACAAGACTATGCTCTATGGGATGTCATAGAGAATGGTAACTCATGGGTATCTGTACCACAAACATCACAAGAGAATGGTTCTTCTGTTACAAAGATGTCAGTACCTGTAACTGCTGAAGAAAAGACCAACAAGAAGAATGATGTAAAGGCTAGAAGCTTGCTACTCATGGCTCTTCCCAATGAACATCAACTTACTTTCAATCAATACAGTGATGCTAAAACAATGTTTGCTGCTATCGAAACACGATTTGGAGGTAATGAAGCTACTAAGAAAACACAGAAGACACTATTGAAACAATAATATGAAAATTTCAGTGCATCAAGCATAGAGTCTCTTGAATCTATCTTTAACAGGCTTCAGAAGATTGTTAGTAGGCTTGCAATTTTGGGTGTGGTCATCACTTAAGAAGACTTAAATTCAAAATTTCTGAGAAGCTTGCCTCCTGAGTGGAATACTCATGTTGTAGTCTGGATGAATAAGATTGATATTGAAACAATGAGCATTGATGATTTGGACAACAACTTCAAAATTGTTGAACAAGATGTAAAGAAATCTGTTGGTGCAAGTAGTGGTGCTCAAAACTTAGCCTTTATGATTGCTCCAAGCACTAGCAGTACTAATGATGTTAATACTGCTAATCCTGCATATGAAGTTAGTACTGTTAGTCCTAATATTAACACTGCTTGTCCTCAAGTTAGTACTGCTAACTTCAGTGATAATACTATGTATGCTTTCATGGTTAAGAATCCCAATGGTTCTAATCTCATACAGCAGGACTTAGAACAAATTTATGAAGATGATTTGGAAGCAATGGATTTGAAGTGACAGCTCTCTATGCTAAGTATAACGGCAAAAAGGTACTTTCAGAGAACAGGAAAGAAAATTTTCATTAATGCTAATGATACTGCTGGGTATGATAAATCCAAGGTAGAGTGTTTTAACTGTCATAAGATGAGACAATTTGCTAGGGAATGTAGAGCACCAAGGAACAAAGAGGGTCACTTCAGATATCAAGACAATACTAGGAAGCAAGGAAACAATGAAGACATATCTTCAAAGGCAATGTTGGCTATAGATGGTGTAGCTTTTGACTGGAGTGATATGGTAGAAGAACAGGTTCAGACAAACATGGCTCTAATGGCGTTTTTAGACTCTGAGGTATACAATGATAAAACTTGCACTAAAACATGTTTGAAAAACTATGAAACTTTTAAGAAACAGTGTGATGATTTAATTGTTAATCTTAATCAAACTGAATTTACAATAGCTACTTATAAAAGAGGTTTAACAACTATAGAAGAACAACTTGTCACATATAGAAAGAATGAGGTTCTTTTTAGTGAAGAAGTTAGAGTTCTTAAAAGGGAAGTAGCTTGCAAAGACTATGAAATAAATGTGCTTAAAAGTGAGTTTGAAAAAGTTAAACAAGAAAAAGAGGGCATTGAATTTAAAATGTAAGAAAATCTTGATGATGCTCAAAGGAGCATAGACAAGTGTTAGGGAGTCAGATAACTGCCCCAAAAGTAAAAGGGTTTAGGGTATAATGATGTTCTCCAACCCCATCCTTTAATCTATAATCGACCTAAAAAACTTAATTTGTCTTATTCTGGTCTTGATGAATTCAAAGACCCTGAATTTTAAAGTTATGGTTCTAAGGATAGTAAGCTAGAGTCTAACATTGTGTGTGATACAAAATTAGATGATTCTAAGGAAAATTCTGATGACTCTTTGGTAAAAGAATAAGTATTAGAAAACACAAGTAGCTTTGTTGAGTCTCCACTTAATGTTGATAAAGAAACTGTTTTTCTTGTTGATAAAAAGATAGAGTTCATAAAACCTAAAAATCATAAAAAACCAGTTAAAAAGTCAGTTAGGTATACTGAGATGTATAGATCATAAAGTCCTAGAGGGAATCAAAGAAATTGGAATGGACAGAATTTCAAACAACTAGGAAGTGATTTTATCATGTATAACAAAGATTGCTTTATTTGTGGGAGTTTTGACCATGTGCAGATTAACTGTAATTACCATCAAAGGGAAAGAATGGTATCTAGGAATAATTACAATAGGGTGGATTATGACTATTATGCCAAAACCACACACTCTAGTGCACACGGGAATATGACTCCAAGAGCAGTTTTACTGAAAATTGGCCTCACACCACTTAATACTGTTAGGCCTGATAATACTGCTCACCCCAAACCAGCAGTTCATAGTGCTAAATCAATGTCACATTTTTCTAAACAAGCACAATCAACTGATCGCATGCCCTTTTATAAGAAAACAACATTAACTAGCAAATATGTTAATACTACCATGAAAAACTATCATATTGAAAGGCCCATAGCAATTAATACTGCTAGGTCATGTACAACACTAGTTAATGCTATTAGGGCAAAAAGGGTAAATGCTGTTAAGACCTCAGCATGTTGGGTTTGGAGACTTACCAGACCTAATGGTGCATCACTTGTTTTTAAAAGGCACATCTACATTGATGCACGAGGTAGATCCAAGTCAGTAATGGCTTGGGTCCCCAAAGGAAACTAATTTCCTTATTTTTATGTGCAGGGCAAGCCACAACAGGATGATACAGGATTTATTGACAGTGGATGCTCAAGGCACATGACTGGGAACATAGCTTATCTCTTAGATTTCAAGGAATTTGATAGAGGTTATGTTACATTTGGGGGAGGAGCAACTAATGTGGTAGAATTTCTGGTAAAGGAACACTTAAAACTGATAGCCTTGATTTTGAAGATGTATACTTTGTCAATGAGTTAAATTTCAACCTTTTTAGTGTCTCACAGATGTGTGACAAAAAGAACTATGTCCTTTTTACTGACACTGAATGTCTTGTCTTATCTCCTAATTTTAAGTTGCCTGATGAAAGTCAGATACTTCTTAAAATTCCTAGAAAGGACAACATGTACAGTTTTGATATGAAGAACATTGTTCCTAAAGAGAGTTTAACTTGTCTTGTTGCAAAGGCTACATTAGATGAATCAATGCTCTGGCATAGGAGGCTTGGTCATATTAATTTAAAAAACATAAATAAGCTTGTTAAGGATAGTCTTGTAAGAGGTTTGCCTACAAAATGTTTTGAAAATTACCAAACCTATGTTGCTTGTCTTAAAGGGAAGCAACACGGAGCTTCTTGTAAGTCCAAGGTTCTGAATCCAATTACTAGACCTTTGTTTTTGCTTCATATGGATTTGTTTGGTCCAACCTTTTTGAGTAGTTTAATGCATAAGAAGTATTGCTTAGTAGTCACTGATGATTATAGCAGGTTTACTTGGGTTTTCTTCTTTAAAGCTACAGGATGAAAACCAGTGAGATTCTCAAGAACTTATCAAGAAATAGAAAAACCTAGTCGGATAGAAAGTGAAAATAATCAGAAAGTGATAAATGGAACAGAATATAAGTATAAAGTTATGATGATTTTTGCAGGAGAAAAGGGGTATTCGAGGGAATATAGTGTAGCCAAGACTCCTCAGCAAAATGGTGTGGCTAAGAGGAGGAATATGATACTATTTGAGGCTGCTAGAACCATGTTAGCTGACTATAAGTTACCTACCACATTTTGGGCTGAAGCAGTTAGTACTACTTACTATGTACAGAATAGGGTCTATGTAGTCAAGCCTCATAACAAGACACCTTATGAACTTTTTAGAGGTTTTAAACCAGCTCTAAGCTTTATGAGACCATTTGGATGTCATGTTACCATTCTTAATACTTTAGACAATGTAGGCAAGTTTGATGGCAAAAGTGATGAAGGTTTCTTTGTTGGATATTCCTTAAGTAGTAAAGCTTTTAGGGTATACAACACAAGAACCGGAGGGTAAAAGAAAATTTACATATTGGGTTTTTAGAGAATAAGCCTATGATAGAAGGAAATGGTCCAATCTCAAATGAATCTACAGGTACACAAGGAGAACTTAATGCAGGTACATCTACTCAAAAAGAAGAAATCAGTCAAGATTGCATTGTGATGCCAATTTGGAAAGATGCTTCATACTTTGATTCACCTTCCAAGGATGTTGGTAATGGTGAACCAAAATTTGCTACTGATGATCAAAAGCAGGTTGAAGAACTTCAAAAATTTGATAGCACGCTTTAAAAATTTGATCAATTTCAAAATGTCATAAAAACTTAACCGTAAATCCGTACAAGTCGTGCCACCTATCGTTTCGAAGATAATTGAGTCTAGTTTCTAATAAAGTAGGTTAGAGGTACTGATTATAAGTTCAAGTAAGTCGAATTTGCAAAATACCACAAAGTGTCCAAAATTTCAAGTTTTGTATTAACATAGAAACTCAAACCTTTGAGTCGGGCAATTTTGGTTGGTATCCTTTGAACTTTGATACATCCTTATTTGAAAATAAAGTAATTTGGCCATTAATCAAGCTTGGTATACATCGTCATACTCATCGCAAGGCGAAAAGAATTTTTCGTATGATATGTTATATGATTAGTCGTTCTAGTTTGCATTGCTTGTATATATTGATTGTATGCTTATCTCTCATTACATTTGAGCTTGCTTATCTGTGAAACATAAATGTCAACCTTGTCATGTATTTTCCTTCGCTTGTATGTCAATTTTGATTCTTAAAAGAAACAATATAGTTTCAAAAGGGGTGTTTGGGTTAACTCATAATTTTGTCAAAAATGTTTTTTTTGTAAATGTTTCGGTATCTCTCATTAGTAAAATTAATGACTTGATGTGTGATGTGCTATATGACTACTTATTTGCCTTGTTTACATCTTATCTTTGCGTCTTGTTTGTTTATGGATCATAAGTGTCTTGTTTGGCATATTTGCTCATTTGTTTGTCATCTTAATTTCCTACGCACCCACATTCTCCGTGACCTACCCCCTTCATTCCCTATACCAAAAAAAAAAAAATGTCTAGAACAATAAAAAGACAAAAAAAAAAAAAAAATACAAAAAATGTGTAAAACATGAAAAATATGAAAATTATAAGAAAAGGGGAAATATCAAAATCATAGATCATCTACATTACTTAGTAAACCCTTGAGAAGAAGACTAAGTATGCTAGATAAGTGTTTTGACAAATATCATCATAAAAATTGTACATATTAAAGTGAGATTGGCAACTTGATTGTTTCATCCGAAATACTCAAGTAAAGATGAAGTGTAGTGATGTCTTGTTGTAGCTTTAATTTTTTTTCAAAGCAGGTCAAAGTAATAAGTTATTGTTTTGGTTAGGAATGTGTCAAAACTAGTGTTTGGCAAATCAATAAACAAGGTTCCACGGTTCAATTAGACCAAGTGTGCATTTGACATTGAAGTATATATTTTATGAACAAATTCTGGAAGTTTTGATGCTAAGAAGTCGAGTTTCGGTCAAGTTATCCATATATAAAATCGGGACAACACGTTTATTTTAAGAATTTCATTTAAAATCAACCATATGGAGTTAGAACTTGTGCCACTCGCCATGTTAAAGGCAATTGAGCCTAGATAGTCTTAATTTTTGATTTGTAGTTTCCAAAATAATAACAAAATGTCACTTTTTGGGCATGGCATTTTCGCCAAAAGTTTAAAATATTTTTTGTCTTGTTGAAAAAGGAGCATTTCAAAAGTACTTCATTAAAATTATCTACACATTTTGATGTTGCCACTTCATCCTTGTCAATCCTCTATAACCATTAGTTCATTAACTTGTTCTCCATCTACCAAACACCATTAATGCTACATATTCCATACTAGTTGTAAATATGATCTTTCCTTCGTTAGTCTATCATGACATCTTGCTTTGCATATACATGTGTTGATTATATGTTCCTGTTTGATCTTTTGCTTTGTCGTTATCTTAGTGATTGATATCTATTCGATTAATTGAAAAATGCGTAATCCTTAGGAAAGGTTTTGTTTCCTTTTTAAATGTTTTTATGCTTGTACTCATGTTACTAAATGTTAAGGCTTAAACATGACTTACATGATGTTTGCATTAGAAGTAATTTTGTCTCGTATATGATGTCTCGTATGATCTCGTAATTTGTCATTTTGATACATGATGATTTTGATATGGATATATCTATGTTTGATAGTTCTTGTTCCTTGTTGGCTATCCTAAATCTATCCGTATAATGTCCTAGTTTATAATGCTTAAAATGGTTGCATGATCTTGCATCTTGTCATTATATGACATTACCACAATGATTTGTATGTACCTTTGCCTTGATGTTATGTATTTTTGAATATACTCTGTAGTAGTCTCAGGATCTTCCTTTTCCACCCATGTTATTTTAAATTAAGAGCAACAAAATCGGACAAACAGCGATGGAAAACAATATAAATCAGTTTGATACTTATTTTTCATAAATAAACAGACTCAAATGCAATAAGAGATTTCATGCCTATTTGTTTCCTTTTGTGGCATATCCATAGCATCATTGTTAGTGCAATTGATTTTATAATCTAAATGATCTTCTTCCTGATGCTTGTGTTTGGTTGAACTACTTGGAACATGCTCTTGTATAAATGTTCTTATTTCTCATATTGTTTATGTCTGAATCCTTGAATGATTGTTTGTAAACTGAAATGTTTATGCTTGTGGTTGGTTTTTATGCAATTCATACTTCTTCATTTTCATTTTTCTTGTTGTATTAAGAAGTGTTTGGAATAATCAAAATATGTAGGGTATAAGCATTGAATCTTACCCATGTGATTTTGGATTAATCTAGTATGACCAATTGATCAACAATATAAGTGAAAGTCAGGATTAGAATTCATTTTGTTCACTATAGGAGATTTTAGATTTTAGGAACCTTGGCTGCTGTAAGTCGGTTTTGTTTACAGCAAAGCCGGTTATGTTGAACCAATGAAACCGGCTAGCCGGTTCCACAGTAGGCATTTTTGCCGTTTAGGGTAGTTTACTTTTTAATCCGACACTTAAATTCGATTATTTAGATTTGTATAAAGGTCCCCTAATAGTTGGGGGGGGTGGGGGGTTATGGGGGGGGGGGGGGGGGGGGGGGAGGAGGGGGGGGGGGGGGGGGGGGGGGGGGGGTGTGGATCTATCTAACTCTTAAGTCCTTCAAAATTTCATAGATCTATCCAATATTTTTCGAACGCATTTTATGCCTTGTTTAAGATAGTTTCAACCTATGACCTCTTCATTTCTTAGTTTTTCCTGTTTGTCTGTCTATTTGAAAATATGTTTTGTTCATATACATGTCTATCTATGTGTCTACTTGTTAAAGCCATTCGTGTGATAATACTTGAAGAAGTTTTTCTTTCATACTTGTTGGTATAAATGTTTGAACTATCATGTTGTGAAATGATATTCTTGCTTCTATCTTGAACTAACTCGTTTGGATTTGTGTAGGTCGATTAAGATCGATTTCTTTATCAAGATAATTTGTGCTCATTCGTACATATATCATACCTGAACCCATATCTCTTTCATTAACATGTTCATACATGCATATTCATCATCACTACTTTACTAATAAGCATACATTATTAGTTTCTTGCATTGTCATCACCATCTTCCGCCACCTATTTTACTACACACAAAATTGTCATATCTATCACCTATTTTGCTTCATCAACCCAACAAGGAAAGATTTTAAGTTAAACCCTTTTACTAACTTGAGTCTTCCACTGAGTCTTTAGTACAAAAAGAATCATTATGAATCCTTCCTCCACCACCACCATAACCACAACCCTACCAGTGACTCAAAACCAATTCAACTTATGAAGGATAAATCACCTTCTACATATCTCGATACTCATAAGCTCATTTGCCTATATTGTCAAAAGCCAAGTGAATTTCGTAACGAAATGTGTCTTATTCCCAAACACATCCTTTCAACCTTAACAACCTCGCCACCAAAACCAACCACGATGATGCAAGTAATAGGATTATACGTTTTAGCTTACTTTTCTAGGAGTTCCTTTTAGTGAATCATATTTCATTTTAGTTCTAGAAGAGTCATATCATATCATATACACATCTTATTATATATGACTTCCTCGAAAGACGAAGTACATATTTCACTAGTTTTCTTTTTGTAGGTTCAAGCCATATACACTTTGGCAGTTTTTTGGGCTTACTCATCCAAGGATGAAGTTTGCATCATTCATTTTTATTTTTGTAGGTTCATTTTGACACCCTCGAGCAAGGGGGAGAATTCGTGTTTTAATTATAGTAATTGATAGCTTTAGGTAACCATGGTTTGTGACGTTTTGGCAGTCTAATCTACGGGGTTCGAACTCACCATCACACAGACTCAAAACAAGTAAACCCTTCTCTTTTCAGGAATTGAACTTGTGACCTCGCATCACAATTCAATTTGCCGCTTGACCACACTGAAGTGGTTATAGTAATTGATAGTTACGTTCTATAACTATGTGAATGTTATTGTTACCTTAGCAAAATATCAAGTATATGGCAATTTCTTGAATGTTGAATAACACCTTGTGTGGTGTTTTTGAGGACATTGTTTTTCGATTCTCAAAGATTAGATTAGTGTGCCATTATTATTATTATCTAAATTAGAAAGCCAATATCATTGGTGAATGCGTGGTTTGCACTTTCTTGATGTAATTAACCCCAATTATAGGAATAAAAAAAAACAAGATTAATCATGATTAAAAAATATATAATGCAAGTTGTTAATGTTTTGGATGCTCTTTACAACCATTAAGATGCCTTTAATTATTGATTCTCACTTTGTATCAAACTATAATTTAATGAGAAAATGTGGTATGCAAGGTTGCTAGGGGGCAGTCTCCAAGATCTACTTCTATGTCGACAAGTCAAAATCTGCCTAAAAAAGTTTGAAAGCTGTTGTGTGTCAAAGTGTAGGCATGCATATGGAAGCATGTGTGTTCTGAGGTTGTATCTATTACTCCCTCCGTCCCTAAATAAGTGTCCACTTTTGACTTAGTCAGGATCTTAAGATTGAAAGACGACATGTGGTGTTCTGGCGGAGTAGTATCTTTTATTTAGAGACGGAGACTGCCAAGAGCAAAATTGGTGCCCTAGTAGATAAGGGTTGTTCTTCTTAAATGTTAGTGCAAGAATTGTCTCTGTCCTCGTCCACAGACACTTCCACAGAATGTGTAGATCAGTGTGCGCAAGAGGCTCAGTCTGGCGCCTCAGGAAAGATAACGAACTAAACTCTGATGTATCGCTGTCGGAGACACAGAGTCGCTTCTGATCACCCCTCTGGAGCAGGCGCGAAGCTCTAACAAGATGTGCAGAGGCGAAAAGTGTGTTCATTCCGCCGATGTGCGCAATGACTCGGTGGCAGCAGCTGGATGAAGCTTTCTTGGATGTGCCAATGAAAGTTTCGGAAAGTGGGGCGAGGCCGCCTGCACTTTCGTAGAAGTTGGGAGAGCAAATCTTTTTTATCTATTTAATAATACAGATTCTCTGAATACATAAAATGCTGTGTTTTTGCAATAAGCGATTTGCGGACATTGTTACTACAGGGATGGCGCTGATATTCTGCGGCGATCCGCTTATTGTCGGTGTCTGATAGTAGCTAATGTATAAGATGTACACAATCATAAGTCAGTGATTGTGTACTCGCAATATTAAAAAAATGCCTACAGTAGTGTACTCTTAGTATGAGTGTTCCAGTTATCCTGTGACTTGATGATTGAATAAGGGGAGCATCCATGGGGGGACAAACCTCAGACATGAAACCGTACATCGCTTGTTACTGTCGTGCTAATTGTCGCAAATTGAGAGAACATTATCAATATACTTGAGTTACCGCAGGTGTAAGCAAAGACTGATTGGGGTGATAACCCTAATTTTAAATATATTTTCATGGATATAATTTTCATTAAGTATTATATAACACAAACAAAATAATTTAAGGTCAAAGTTAATGAAAAAAGACTTAAAAAGTCAACAGTTGACACTTATTTAGGGACGGAGGGAGTATATTATAAGATCCAGTTTTCTTATTAAATGTACAGTAGTAATGATATGTTGAATTGAATAAGGGGACACCATGGGTTAGTCCATATGAACCGTACATGTGGTTACTTCCTGCATAGAATGACATTAATACATAGCATATCAACAGCTTTTGGGGTTACAAAATTGATGGAGATGAAGTTATTTATGGATTTATAACGACGTGCAACCGATTCTGGGTAAGTGTGGCACCCCGTAAAAATTTAGATTTCTCTTTTCCTTAAGTAAAATTTATGTGCTGCAAAGTTTGCAAAATTTTACCGTTAATCTCAACAAGAAATCATTCTATGATCGTCATGCATTACTCCTTGTCGTGAAAAGTTTAATTAGCACGCGAATATCACCATTATTGCCCTTGTGTCTAAAAGGATATTTTAGAGCGTGTAACGATAAAAACCATACTTATTTCACATTTATGAAACGAGGCCATTTACCTGTAGCACTTTATAAAATCATCTACGTTCAACTTAATAACCATGAAAACCTTTAATTGAATTCAAAAGAAATATACACATATGAATACATAAACCAATATATGATAATAATAAAACATCCATCATTATAGACTCTTACACATTACCCTACTCACTTTCTCAATTTGAAAACTCCTATCACATGATACGTCTCAAAACATCTGACACAATTTGAAATGGAAAAGATAAGAAATAGTAGGGATTCTCTAATAGTATTAGGAAAAGACAATGATGACTAATAGTATTAGAATTATCGCTATGGTGCAATAGTGTGTAGTACCATTTCACATACAACATCTCAGTAGCCAAGTGAGAATTTTATGTATAAGTAAGACCCATTCATGCACACTTTTAGTATAACCAAAACTTTGAAAACAAGAAGTAAGCAATACGGTTCGAGTTCGAGTTTCGTCGAGGTCAAGAGCCAAAGGGGCGTCGGGATAAAAGGAGTAGCAACCAAGTGTGGTTCGAGCTTCTTACCACCATCACCTTCCTCATCGAATAGCGAGCTTGAACCTCGGTGAGTCACCTCTTAGTTTAACTATGTCATTATCCTTGTAGCCTAGCATTCGACCAAAACCAAAGCACGTCTAGTCTTGGCTAACTAAACGAAAGCCTCGACCTTGCTTGGCTAGTACACGACATATAACCCATACGCGGTTCGCATGTACGTACGCATGCAAAGATTTTGGTTGTGTCACACATAAAATAACGACGCATATTCAAGCTAGTAAACAACATATCATGCGTGTAAAACTAATAACGAACCAATGTCTATATAACAAACGTTAAACAAATAGAAACTTGACTTATAAAACGTTGGCTCACTAGGGACGATTAGACGCTAGGGTATACGCGAGTTGCATAGAGTTTTTCTTGTGGTGTGAACTCGGCATGATTACCTGGGCGTGACAAGGTGGCATGTGACAAACCACGACGAGCCGTGGCTCACTGTTGGAATGTCGCAGCTTCTAAAGAAACCAAGCAAGGCATGCTTGTCTGCCGCACCAAGACCCCATCGTATTTAGCACTCGGTTATAATGTAGGACGCACCACTTTGCACGCAAGCAAGCCACAGTGGGCTGCAGCCGCTGTCGCAGCCTTTAGGCCTGCAAAGAACATGTCCACGACCTTGTGTCTCGACATTGTTTACCTCAGGGCTGTGCGTTTTGGCCGGACCATGTAAGTTTAATAGAAAGGAGTTAACGAAACATAATATAGGGTGTACTCTATGGGAAAAGGGGGACGACAACAGTGGGTTACTAACCCCACTGTCGGTTGGCAGAAAACAAAGGAAAGGGAGCAGACCATGGGGTCGGTACATGTATATACAAGAAGCAATAATGCATGAAATTTTTCCCCATTATAAAAACTTGTACATAGAGAAGTGTTGAAACGTGCATGATTTGGGCTCTCGGGTCGCTCTAGCCGAGACCCAAATGGGTTAACAAACTCGTTAATGAAACAAGACCATTTCGAATGGGTAGAAAGTTTTATACGACATTTTTTTGAAGTAATAACAACAAAACCGAGTTTTAAACGAGTAAATGAACCTAACGCGGCCTATATAATTTATTTGATACTAAAAATATTTAAAAACTTATTCGGGTTTTTGAACGTAAAAGCTATAAGATTTAAAGTGTAAAATTTAGAATATAAACAGCGAAATATTGGATATAAAGACTATTTTGAAAAGTTAAGGGGTTAAAAGTGCTAATGTGAAGATTTAAGGGTTGAATGTGTAAATTACTAGACTTAGAAAACAGAGGGACAAAACTTGCTATTTTTAAAACTTAAGAGTATTAAATGTGAATAAACAATTTTTATAAAGTATTTAAACGAGTCAAACGGACCGTGATGTATAATGCTACAAATTAATTAACAACGACGGTATAAATAAATAGACGTGATAAGGACATATATAGACTTAGTAACTTACAACTAATACTTGTATTTTCCTAAGATATAAATCGCATGAACTTATAAATATAAATTACGACGCATGATTTTAGCAAGTTATGTATAAGTGTAAAGTCGTGTATCATCTCATAGAGCCAACGGTTTAATCAACATCTTTGAGAACATAAAACGTTATCTCATGAACGACAATGCCCATTGATGACCCATTTGCATAATTCATTTCATACATTAAATTTTTAGAATGTAAACTCAGATTGGTCATAATTACTTAGGTGTTCGACAAAGTTACTATTTAACGTACATTGATTCATTACCAATTCCGGACGATTAATCGACAAGGTGAGTTTCATAGCCCCTACTTTTCTGTTTTAGATCATCTTTTGGGGTGAGAACATTGCTTATTTTTAACAGTTGAACACAAGTACAATTACTGATTTACTATTGGGTCTAAGTCCCTACTCAACCCAACTTGCTATGTTGCCCAATTTATCATGAACCGTTAATTACTTGTAAGCGCGAATGTTATGGATAGATCTGTTGGGATTGACATCCTTGTTTGTCTTGGACTAACATTAGTCAAGCAAACATAGTTTCATTTGAGTCAGTTACGGATGTTGCGGGTTGAACATCTGCACGGGCTTATCTACGATGGTACATGTTAACGCTTCGGTGTCATGAGCTTAGACTATAGTAAATACTTTTCATTGTGATATATAAGATTACTATATTTCATGATATGGTTATAAATCTTGTGGTTCATCACTCTTATCAAATAATCAAACCTATGAACTCATAAACTTTATGATAACACTTTAGCAATGTTTTTCTCAGGTGTTCTATCCTACGGAATATAAGGAGTCTGCATTGGTATATTGGCATGTAGAGGTCTATCTCTCGTATCAAGTCCTCTTCACGCCATGAAGTCACCATCCCAAATCCAGTCTTCCGCTGCAGTGAAATTTGGGGGTGTGACAGATTGGTATCAGAGCACTTGGTTATAGAGAACTAGGTTGCATTAGTAACTCTAGACTATAACTGGCTCTTAAGGACATAACAGAATAGCATACGCACTATCTATTACTATTTACGCCCCAAGTCAACAACTGCTTGGCACGATATCATTAAATAACTAAAATTACCACTGTCCGTCATGGAAAACATGTTTCACTAGGCTACACCATATCATTCACCATCATGGAATAACATATCCTATGGACTACGCATTTGTATCATCCTAACGCAAGGAAACTACCGTGACTCTCACCAAATAATTAGCCCTATAACAAATATCACACTACGAAGAGTCACTTACATAATATTATGGATTTTATAAGTAATTACATCCTTACTATCTCATTTTATGAGAAATACCTACATAAACACTTTGGGATACCTTGCTAATCGCCCACTCTCTACTTTAGTACACGAGGGTTCCTTATAGCGACCTTTGTGAGATACGTATACTACTACTTACTATGTCGGTATACCCTTAAAAGTATTTCAACATATATAAAAATCTACCAAAAAGTATGTGCCGCTTGAGTACACCAATAATTGACGAATGTCGCATCATTTGGGAACATGAACAACAAATTCATTAAAACACGCTCGGTAAAAGTAAGAGACAATAGCCACAAATAACAGTCAAGAATGCAAAAAGAAACCGGTAACATGAAGGTTTATGTCTGCTCCTGAGCCAAGAATAATATGAACTCTACGGATATGTATCTATTGTCCGAAACCCTACCACACTTTTCGGTCACTGGCTTAGGTCTTAACATAAGGATACCATTAATAATTGCGAGTAAATTTCCCAAACGAACAAGAAACATACCAATGCTTGAATCCAACACTCCTAGACATACCCTCTAGAAATCCCTATCCTAAACTTGGGCGCATAACCATTCAAATCATACAATGAATCTTATCTCAAAAAGAGATGGCATCCATAAGGTAATCTCTACCCCAAATATGGAATCTAAGAAGTAGAAACTCCATTTTGTCATATGCAGGGTGTATTAGAGAAATGTCTCAATCATTTTCCAGCAACGTGTCTGACAACTCCCCAGAACAGGAAGCCACTACGGGACACTCCATTCCAAGAAGACTTGACTCGCCAACCTCTCAAGCAACCCAATTACCTAAACTAGAATTAACTTTGACCCCTACTACAGGGCGTTAACTCTCCCAAGAAATAAATAACCACAGTGTTCCTACACTAATCTCACAAATACCTAGACCCTCTCGAAAGAGAAGTAGATCACCATCATTGCCATTTTACCCAGATGCCACTACCTTCTCTGACGGTAAACCAGCATCTGAGACATCAGAACTCAACCCAGAAGATGTGACGGTCAGACTAGAGGACATGGAGGTGGAAATTGACACTCTTCATGCAGACACCGACAACAAAGAGCTTCTAATATCTGAATTGCAGGATTCTCTCGCAGCTGCAGAGAATGAGATCGCGTTATTGCAGATAAGGGTAGCTGATGCCAAGGACAGACACGCTGAGGATCATGATCAGATTCAGCCAATTTTAGCCCACCTAGGCCTATAAGCAAAACAGCCAGACTCGCTATAACATTGTCTCCCAGTTTACAAAGAGACACCTAAGCAGAGAAATTGATGAAAACTTGTATTTTACTTTCGTAAAATCATAAATAAAATATCAATTCTGCCCTAAAATCTTTTTGAGTGCATTTACCCAGTATAGGAGAAACCATACATTTGATATTTTTATGAAGAACATCTTAATACACCAATGAAACGACGCTATTGAAAATACCGCTCAGTGCAAAACAAGTATAACCATTGCCCAACAAATGGAGAACACAATCATGTGCTCAGGAAGTAGAGACAGGGGACCATTTTCGACGAACACTATGAAACTTGAAGGATCATTTCGAAAGACCCACGCATCATGTTTCGGATGAAAAATAGTAAACCTCACCGAATTCAATTCTTTCTCTCACTACTCAACATTTTGTCAGTCCGAAATTATTTTCAATCAATAAACGCCTTTTCTACGAAAATGGAAATACAAAATGCTTCTAAAATTTATCAAGTAATAACATTGGATCATACCAAGACGCGGAATGAGATACCTACCAATGTAAGATATACATGGTTATAACGGGAACGATAGAGCAATAAAATACCAAACACGAAATCTTATTCAAATAAATCCATAATACTTCTGTTCATAATACAGTAAGATACAAAGCATAGGAAATATGACAAAGATGTAAAACGCTAAAATAACAGTTACATCGCCGCGTGAGAAGAAACACATCGGGTAGACAAGCAAAATGAGCGATATGACGATTATGATCATGACGGGAGTGAAGATCTCAATTGGAAATCCCATGATGTTTGGTATCCGGTAACTTCGAGGAAGGAGGTGAAAGATTGGGTGTTGTAAAGTTTGTAATAATTTGAAATGAGGAGTGGGTAAGGTTTAAAATTTGAAATTTGAAAATATAGGGAATGGGCGGCTAAGTGTGTGGGAGTTTGTGAGAAAAATTGATTAACATATTCATGATGGGATATAGTCATGACCAGCAAAGGCAATTACGATCAAACCCTGAAACTTACAACAAAAGTACTTATTCGGAATAACTTATACGCAGAGATTATAATTTTACGAACACATAGAAAATACACGTCCATATATGAAGCGATGTACACGTGGTAAGATGAACACATAAAGTGAACATGAACTTTTGGAGGACCACATGTATGGTAGAAAGTAGCGAAGAAATAATGAACCACAAATTAACATATAACATAAACATCATTCATCTGATGCTTGAAAGACACGACAATTTATATACACTACGGGTCTTAGTACCGGTTATGTTTACAATCACAAACAGATAACTAAAGGTGGAAGAAAAAGGGGATGTCAATGTAAACATGAGGTATACATAGCCTGATCAACTATGTATAAGTTAGGTCGACAAAGATATGCTCTATAATATTCAACGTAATAACAAAAGTTTGAAACGCATACACATTTTACTCATTCATCACATTAAAGACAATACTCAAAGCAACTATGAAAGATTGCGATTCATCAAAGATACATCATGAGGATTCAATCCTACATAAACAAAACAAAGTTATAGATGAAACGTCCAATGATTCTTCCTGGAGGATTCAGCATGAGATTAAATTAAAATACCTAAGAACAAAACAGTAATACAACCCGCTCGCCTGCTGACGAAAGCTACTTTTTCCAGAAAACTTCCACGCCAATCGCCACAATGACGAGTGGCACAATAAGCCCTAGTATTACAATGATGTACTGGTGATCCTCTTCTTGTGGAACACACGCCAAATAGCAACCAACCACCACAACGAACACAACCGCAATGAAGGGAACGAGATACGACATTTTAATCTAAGGACGAATGAAAATTTAAGTCAAGAAACTTATTTTACATTTTGACAAATTTGAGAAATTGACAAAGTATATATATATATATAGTGGAGGTAACGGTTCGTCACATTTCTAGCCGTTGGAGCCCCAGTAACCACTTTCGTCTTTTCTTAACCCATGCCGCGAATACGACAACTTGAATTCTGAACAAAGGACTCCGATTTGGAAAGACTGCGATACCCCATAAAAATTTAAATCTTATTTCAAACCCTTAAGGTAAAATCAATCCCCGAAAAATTTTCGAATTGATATTTAATCTCATAAAATAATCATTTTAATAATTGAAAAGATTGCAAATTGGTAATACTATTCCTAAACCACTTTATGATACTATAGAGAGACAGAAATCATGTTCCCTCAATTATTCGATTCAGAATTATCACGCAAACACTTTATAATACTGTGTGGAGACAGTAGCCATAATCACTCAATTGTTCCATTCAAAATGTGTACTCAAGCACTATATAACACTGTGACAAGACAACAGTCACGAAACAAAAATAAAAAATAAAAAAATTTACGAAATACGGTGATACTACAAGAAGTAAATGCATTCATTAGAACTTACTAGATTACTAAGTTAATAACCGTTGGTTTGCAAAGGTGAAAATACAAGTGCATAGTTTAAGGCATCAATGCTTTATTTAAGGCAGTACAACAACATGGTTACAGCAATCCTTGGATCATTAATCCGATGACTCATATTCTGAGTCGTATCTCACTACCCCAAATTCTAAAAAGAATGCATTATTTTCAGCTTGTTCTTGCCTAATTTTCTCTTCTTGTGCCTTTTTGTTCATGGCCTCTTCTTCCAACATTTCTTTTAGAGCTTCTTCATCTATACGGAGTTGATGTAACTCTTTCTCAGTAAGGGGGCAATTAGCCTGTGATGACGAACAACCTATACCTTCGTGTGTACGGCCGGAGTATTTTTCCTTAAACCAAGCCAACTTAGCACCCATTTGTCTCTCTAGTTGTGCCGCCTATCCATACATAGAAAGATGCAGCTTGCGATCCTTATCAGAACTTTCTTTTAAGAGAGTGCAAACCAAGGAACCGCTCTCTTGAGAAACGTCATTGCATTTCTCATAGGTTTTTCTAAAATTGTCTCTGACAGCGCATGAATCTTCAAACTGAAAAGCTAAATTCAAAAGTGCATCCTGACGACCCTTGTCTTCATTGATTAATCTTTGCACCAAGGCTTAGACTTTGGAATCGGTATGAGGGAGCGAACAGGCCATTGGGAGTATTTTGGTAGTAGGATTTAAGTTTGAGAGAAATGAAGTGGTATTTATAAGACCAAAGGGGAAAAGGGGAAATAATTCCAAATTTTGTTATTTACTTCAACAGATATATTCCTAACATTCTGTCATATTGGCTCGTCCCAATGACGAGACATTCATTTAGGGATACGTGAGGACCAGTCCAAGAGCAAATACCCTCACTCGTTCACAAATCCGCAATCTCCTACAACGTCTTGATTTTAGGACGAAATCGCATAACATGGGGCGGATGTAGCACCTCGGGAAAAATTTAAAACTCCTTACCATTTTACGCAAGAGTATGTGCCACAAACCATTGCAAAAACTTCCGTTACTTCCCAATAAAAAGTTATCCTTCAAGCGATATGCAATATTTTACGCTATTGAGAATTTTAATAGCGCGTATAAATCATCATTTTTGTTTACGAATCAAAAGGAGTATTTTAGAAAACGCGAAGCGATAAAAATAATATTTTTCGCGCCCTGCGAAACAAAGTCGCACGCCTATATTATTTTTATGAACCCGTCCATACTTCAATAGATAAAACCATAAATGGGCCAATATTTAAATCCTCCTAAATAAACATTTTACCTTGACATTTTATTTAAAAACTTTAATACATGAATGTATAGCTACGACAATCAGTGGAGAAATTCAAAATAGACAAACAAACACTATCATTACATTTCTTACACCTAATGCCCTACACATTATGTTCTTTCAAAATCCTTCACATGCTACGTCTTGTACCTGTTTCAAATCTCAAATCAACAACAACATATATTCTTTAACAGTATTAGGAAAGATCAATTATATCAAATAGTATCATATTCATCAATAGTAGGTGTAAATAATGCCATTCACATGCACATGAAAAGTCTCAGGAAACTAGTGAACACTTTGCGTATAAATGAGGAACCATGCACGAACAATTCTATCACAACTAAAATTTGAAAACAAGAATTAAACAATACGGCTCGAGTGAGAATTTTCGTTGGGGTGCAAGAGAAGGGGACGACGGGATTACAAGGGGTGGAAACCAAGAGTGGTTCGAGCTCTTATCATCATCATTCCTCCCCATCGACTAACAAGCTTGGACCTCGGTAAGTCGCCCTTGTGGCTTAACGCCTAGCTTTATTATGTCATTCACATTGTAAACCTATGTACGACCAAGGCACGTCTAGCCTTGGCAAGCTAGATGAGGGCCTCAGCTTTGTACGACGTGTACACGACCACATGGTACAAGCCATGCATGGTTCGTATATGAGCACGCATGTAAAGACTGTGGTCGTGCCATGCATAAAATAAGCGAAGCATAGTAACGCTAGTAAACAAAGTGTCACGCGTATAAACAAATAACGAACCAAGAGATTTTGTAAAGACTTTAAACACGTCGTGATCAAAATACGTTGGCTCACTAGGGACTAATAAACCTTAGGCTTACGCATGAAATGATTCTTATGTTCTTATGAGGTAACCTCGACTTGCATCATGGGCGCAACCATGTAACCCAAGACGACTCACAACAAACCTTTTTGGCTCGCTGTTGGGGCGACGCAGGCGCTGTTAAAGACGAAACCATTGTGCCCGTTGGCTCACACTAAGACCCCGTTATGCTTAACAAATAGTTATCACTTGAGACACACTCAATACGTGCCAACAGCCACCACAAGCCGCTGCTTGTCGCAACTGTTGCGCTGCAAAGAAGCGTGGCCACAGCAGCCGCTGTTGGGCCTGCTCAGACGCACCAATGCGTCCTTGTGTCTCAACGTCTAAAGACCTCGTAACCCAAGTATTCAAGTCGGGCACTTTGTGGGTTTAATGGAAGAACTAGATATACAAATTTTGGGTGAGTAGGAAGGACATAGAAAACCACAACAGTGGTAATAAACCCACTGTTGGGCTGCGACAGAAAAGCAGAAAAAGAAAAGGGTGTAGGCCATGTGAATTTGTATTGTATTGTAATAATGCATATGTAATTTTCTACAACTTGCATGAAAAATCACTTATTAAATTTCAGACTAAAGAAGTGGGTAAGCTTGCATGTTTTTCTAGTTCCTGAAATCGTTTCAGTCAAATCCAATGGGTGGGGAAATTCTTTATCGAGACAATAATTATTTCGATAAGTGAACAAATCTAAATAACATTTTTGCGTGATGACTTAAAATTGGTAACAACGAAACCAAGTTTAAACGGGTAAGTAAACTTAACGCGGTTTATAAAACTTATTTAACACTAAAAATGTTTTTTTAGCTTATTCGGGTTTTAAATATGGAAAAGTTATAAGAGTAAAAGAATTTAAAATATAAAAGTTGTATATATATATTACTATTTGAAAAATCAAGGGATTAAAAACGGTCACATGAAAGTTTAAAAGGTTAATTTGGCAATTTACTTAATTTGGAAAATAGAGGGACTAAAATCCGCTGTTTTGAAACTTAAGGGTATTAGTTGTAAATGAATAATTTTTATAAATTAATTAAACGAGTCGAGCAAACCGTGACATATAAACTGATAACCCCACAAATAAATTAACGACTACGATGTAAATAAATAAACGCGATAGGAAAATGTATAAAACTTAGTAACTTATAAATAATGTTTATATTTTCCTTGGATGTAAATCTCATGGACTCATAAATATAAGTTACGATGCGTAATAGTATCAATTCCTGTATAGATACTTATGGTTGTAAAGTCGTCCCTAGAGCCAACGGTTTAATCAACATTTTGAAAACGTAAAACGATAAACGACAAGTGTCCTTTGCTGACCCATTTGCATAAGTCATTTCATACGTTAAGTTTTAGAATGTAAACTCAGATTTGTCATAATTACTTAGGTGTTTGACTGCGTCACTATTTGACGTGCATTGATCCATTATCAATTCCAGACGATTAATCGACAAGGTGAGTTTTCATAGCCCCTACTTTTCTGTTTTAGATCATCTTTTAGGGTGAGAACATTGCTTATTTTTAACAGTTGAACACAAGTACAATTACTGATTTACTATTGGGTCTAAGTCCCTACTCAACCCAACTTGCTATGTTGCCCACTTTATCATGAACTGTTAATTACTAGTAAGCGCGAATGTTATGGATAGATCTATCAGGATTGACATCCCTGTTTGTCTTGGACTGACATTAGTCAAGCAAACACAGTTTCATTTGAGTCAGTTACGGATGTTGCGGGTTGAACATCTGCACGGGCTTATCTATGATGATACATGTTAACGCTTCGGTGTCATGAGCTTAGACTATAGTAAATACTTTTCATTGTGATATATAGGATTACTATATTTCATGCTATGGTTATAAATCTTGTGGTTCATCACTCTTATCAAATAACCAAACCTATGAACTCACCAACTTTATGTTGACACTTTAGCAATGTTTTTCTCAGGTGTTCTATCCTACGGAATATAAGGAGTCTGCATTGGTATGTTGGCATGTAGAGGTCTATCTCTCGTATCAAGTCCTCTTCACGCTATTAATTCACCATCCCAAATCCAGTCTTCCGCTGCAGTGAAACTTGAGGGTGTGACAAAAACGCAGCTTGCTGATTTTAGATTTTTATTTACTTTAGGTCCCAAAAACTCCATATAGAAGATTACCCCATTTTTATGCAATAGACCAGAAAATTGTAGTTTACTGAGTTGAGAATTCACTAAAGAAATTTCAAGGTCTAATTCAAATCAGAGTGGTGGAAATTTTAGTATATCAAGGTCAAGCAAATAACAAATAAAATAAATCACACACGCATGTAAAAACTGTGGCATTGATCGGTTTTGCACGTCTAACCCTAAAAAATCAGACCCATAATATTAATGTTTAATACAATGGATTGGCCTATCATCCAGTATATACCATGGAATATAAATATAAACATTTAATTTTCAAAATAAGCAAAATCAACGGAACATTGTAACAATTAAAAAACAATGTTTTTGTACACGGAAACTCCCACTAAGGTTTCAAGAACGATTTTAAGACATATTAAGGTTTATTTTTATACAAAAAATTAGGCCTTAGGTCTGCTTAAATTGAATTAAAGAAAACATTCAAAAACACACGTTTTTTTACGTTTTTGGTCAAATTTACGTATACATATGTAACCTAAAGCATCATACGATAGCTCGTGATGCCACTGTTGGGATTTACTAACTAAATAACCATTTCTAGTCTATAGTACACAATGGATTAATGCCCCAAATGGAATCCGTATGATGTAATTAGATTAAAAAATATACATAATACTAACCTCTTATTTTTGAATCGTGTGATCAAACAAAGGAAAACAACGGATACTTGTCTTGTCCAGAAACCCACGAAAACTCTTTAGTCATTAAACAAGTGAACCTCATGATTACGTCACGCGACACATTTTTTGAATATTACACGAATGCTAGTTCTTGAACTTCACGATCAAGACAACGAAACCCTAGGTTCTTGCTTGTTGGAAATCAAACCAAAACCTATCCCTAATGGGAGGGCCGATTAGTTTTGTTAAGAGTGAGGAAAGGAGAGATTTTTTGGTTTGTTAAGTTGTGCAACCCTCCTAATGAATTAACCAAATCCTTATATAGGCTCTTGAATAACTTATGCAATAAGTTTGGCTCTCCCTCCCTTTCCTTTTCCTTAGGTCGTCCGAAACCGCCCAACATAAGGTTTTTTTTCATTATTTCCAATTAATAAGTCCATTACTTATTAATTATAAACCTTTACTAATTGTTTCGTTTAACGAACTAATTAACGATCGTTAGGTAATTTCGTGAAATATAAACGAGTGTAATTAATATAATTACTATAAATTTATTAATGACAATATAAGTGGTAGTACCTCGGTGTATACGAGTGTAACCGCATAGGCTTATGTATCTCCGGCCGTATAATTAATTGATATGATATGAGCACTTCTCAATATGCTTTTCCATCCAATTTCAAATCATCAAATATTATACGTCCGGTTACATCATTTAGCACATGATTATCAGTTGATTCCACTGAGACAAACTCAGGTTTATATGACTAAATTATGACTCTATTGGTGTTAGAACATGGCCTTGTGTGTCAACAACTTTGAAACCACTCAATTGTGTATATGTGATCACAGTATCATCACTAGGGTGGGTAAACAGACCATGAGGTGAGGGAGGGGGTAACAGAGTTACAAACCTCATAGTCCTTATTAGGTGTACTAGAATCATGTCATGTCAAACAATAGTAATTTATCAGATTTATTTATTTTTGCTACACTAGTACTAAGTTTACTACCTATATCTTCCCCCACACTCTTCTACTGTTGCCCTAATCCTTATGGTGGTGCCCTTAGGTAAGAATTTACATTCATATAACCATGCTCTATAAAGACCTGAATCAACTTAAAACTTCTTACAAGGGTAGCTAGACAACAGACATTCTCATCACATGCCAATGCATACAACCCTTCATTTAAACTACTCATGGGTCTTAAATAATTATATAACATAGGCTCTTACTCACCTATGTAACCTAACTGTAGCACCATCTCATCTAACTCAATCACAGAAAAGACTTTTATATCCACCATATCAAAGATGTCCTCTTCAACTTTAACATATTATCTGCTTGGAAACTTACTAGATCTTCAACAATGGTGTATGCATATGAAAAACATATTTGGTGCATTCTTTAAAAATAAAAATAAAAATTTTACTTACTAAACTGACAATAAAACATGTAAATAACAATACATTTGTAAAAAATTAAACTTTAAGCAAAAGGATTTCAAGTAATTACCATAAGCAGATTCCAATTCATCAATCAATCGCCATGTGGTTTTAGTCCACTTTTTTATAATCTTCCATCCCGTTAACACCATTTTATAAAGGATTACAAACTTAGAAAAAATAGGTCACAATTGTAGTTAGAGAAAGTGGACGAGAGAAGAGAGAATTGAGGTTGAAGTTAGGCAGGAATAATGCTGTGGAATGATGGAACATCAAAAGAGTATCACGAATAGTGAGAAAATTAAATGGTTAATGTGAAGGTAACAGTAGAACTAATGAAATTACTAAAAAACCATCGTGTGTAAGTCACGTGGAAGGGTTATAGAGTAAAATAACGCCAGTAATCTTTTAGGACCAAAAGATAGCAAAAAAGCACACGTTGGGGACTATTGCGGCAAAACCCTAAAATGGAGGACCAAATGTACGGACGAAGCCGACTTTAGGGACACACAATGTAATTGACCCTAGAAATAAATTAATATTGTCAGGGGTGTTGATCGGTTTGGTTGTCATGTTGTTCGGCTAAAATAACTTTTAGGTCGAACCGAAAACTAAACAGAACCGAAAACTAAATTTGAATTTGGTTCGGTTTTCAGGTTGACCCGAATAACCCGGATTATACCATTTATTTAAAAATAATAATTACATAAATATTTAGCAAAAAAATTATTTCAAGAATAAAAAATGCTTTTTTATATTATGATAAAATTTTAATAGTTTTATATATATATATATATGGGGCTAACTATGACTGGATTAATATGAATTAGTGACGTGGCGCCACCTCAATGATGACATGGCACTTACATATCCAGGTTTTCTGGAAATAAATTAAAAATTAAAGACCCTTTTAAGGGTCGAACCTTGGATGCTTGAATACTAATGTATGGCCTTTACCAACTCAGCCAACTTTGAATTTGTGTAACACTATCCAACACAATATTGATATTCATATAGAAACCTACACACGCACAAAGAACCCTGATATCATATAAAGATTACTTTGATAAAGAAAGTTTCATTTTTATTAATATCAATAAAGATTACTATGATAGTAATCTTTATCCATCTGTTATTCCATAATCATCGGCATCTACCAATTATAATCCAAATCAAAAATCCCTGATATACTCAATATTCATGTGTCTCTACCAATCAAACTCAAATCTATGAATCTTACATTGTATCAAACAATACAACCTTAAATTTTCTAAACGTCTTTTGATCAATGTTTTTAAGGTTTGTAGATTGTAGGTTTTCTCTTTCATTATATATCGACATATTTATCTCAATCCATAATCATCGGCATCTACCAATTATAATCCAAATCAAAGATCCCTGATATACTCAATACTCCTGCAGACACGAAGCAGCTCAAGGAAGACGAGTTGATGCTTGTCAAATTCAATATTGAGAATGAATCTACCCGCATTCTTGCTCTAACACTTGGTATAGGTCTCAAGAAAAAGAAACAAGGTTTCAGCAAATAAAGGACCGAGTAGTTCTTGTGAGTTTGATAGTGCAAAAAAGGTCGATAGATCATTTTCTCTGCCCAACTCAAGTAGACACGACTATGGGAACAATGGATCAGCCAAAGTGGTGCACCCTCCTGGCTCAACAGCAGCAAGTAGTGGTCGATCCTCTTCAACTGAACATAATCAAACTTCTGATGATAAAACTGGTGCAGTTACCCATCGTACTTTACCAGGTCTCTCTGCATAACAGGATCAAATTTTGCATTGTTCATAGGGGTGTTTAGATTTGTATTTGGGTACCGGTTCTGCTTCTGATTATATGATTATTCAAGGATTAAATAACCATTTTTGGATAATCAGTTTCATAGCAACCGCAACAAAGCTATTATCTAAGGGTCATATAGACCTACTTATCTATGCCCTTTCTTCAACCTATTCTATTTCCACTTATTTACACAGGAATGTTGGTTTTGGTCATTTTATTTATAAACTTTATAAATAATTAAACTTTGTCAAACATCATATTATCGGATTATTTCACCCGATTATTCAATATCAGATAATCACTTTTATGTTGCTATCCGATGGAATAGATTAGATGGTTTCGACATGGCTTCTTTGTCTACTCCAGCATTGCTTGCTGAAATTATGAGTAAGGAAAGCGGATGACATATGAAGAACTCTGCAATGAAGTTTTGCTGGTATAATTCTTTAATAAAAAATTTGTTTTTTTATTGTCTATTAAATTTGTATGCATGCTAATGATTGCCTACTCATTTTCTCAGCACTGGCCTAATCTGCGTAAGCATAATGGTGAGCGTTATGCTTATTCAAGTCACTCACAAGCTGTTCTTGATTGTCTGAGGAACCGCAGTGAATGGTCCAGACTAATTGATCGTGGTCCTAAGGTATGTCTATCATAAATATGAATTGTTACACTTATTAATAACCATATTTAAAATAAATTTGACATGTGTTAATACTTGTGTTACACACGAATGCGGGAAGGAAGAGACGCAAGCCCGAATCTGATACATAGAATCTTGAATCAGAAGATGATTATAGCACCGACAGAAACTCAAAGGAAGATACCAGTGACTACCCAAAGCGTATGCTGAGTACGTATCAACTTCTTATGCAATTTCCATTGTAGGCTGCTAATTAAGAAGACTGTGTCTTTTGTGTAGGTTTGCTATTTTCCAAATGAGGTGTTTGTTATAACCGGTTGTCTGTGTTATTGTCCGACTATTTTTAGGTTTGATATTAGCTGAGCTCTTGCCTTGGCCTTTAAATGACATCTGCTGCCTCCTAAAATTGAGGTGTTGTTCATCAAGCAATCACGGGCATGATAAATTGCTGGTATGTACCTGTTACAAGTGCAATTCAATACAAATCTATAATCAAAGTAACATTTAAGATTTACATGGAATTGCGGTTGTCATGACTTCAGGCATAGGTAGGTATTTTAGGGCCCTTGGCTCATTCCAATATCATCACTCTCTTGGGATACTCCAGCCATCAACATGAATACCTGTGTGTTTATGAGTACATGCAGAACGGAAGTTTTGATCGATTTATAAACAGAGGTAAATTCTACTTCAATTCAGTCTCTTCAAAATAGGAAGTTAGATTAGTTTATGTTGCAGTGCCCTGATATAGTAATGTGTATGGTAGTTAAAAGCTCTAGCGTCGTCTTGGTTGTTTTTTTAAAGTGAAATGTTGCCATTGTTCAATATTAGTAGATCATGTTCAATATTAGTGTTATTGTTTTTCTCGGTATCATCCTCATAAGATCTTTGTATGTCGCTCTTTTGCTAATAGGTTATGGTAGCTCGTGTTCTGGGAGTGTCCTTTGAGTTTTGCTTGAGACTTCAGACTACCTAGCCAAATAAGCTCTATTGTGCCATAATGCCTTCTTATTATTATTTTTAGTTCCTTTAGTAGGGAACATCTATTTTATGGTCCTAATGTTACCATATTTGTGTATAGGTCTGTTGGTTTCATGTGTACACCGGGATCCATTTCATCGCAATTTAATGTTAGAAGCAGAACGGAGAGACCTTAGGAATATAATTGAGAACAAATCACGCATTATTCTCGTGCAATCGACTTCAGGATACGAGTATGCTTATCGTTGTGATTCTACTTTCTCATTTTGTGTTACATGTCCATGGCTTATGTAGTAAGTATTTAATTTTAAAAAATTGTTATTATACAGACGTAGTTTGAGAGAGTTTGTCGATGCTCCAACTGTAATGAATCTAATTAAGGATAGAAGAGAAGCCCAAGAGGTAGCCCATAAGGCTAATTGTTGTATCTCTTTCATATATACATGAGGGATTATGGACCAGATTACTATCCACATAGAATAGCCTTGGTATTACTCATTTACCATAGATCAACCAACTATCATCGTAATTTTGAAGACAACGGGAAAATACCTATCGACATAACCAATCTTAAAGCTTCTTTGCTTAACTAGCATTAATGTTTAAACGACCTGGATAAATAGCAATTCTGAACATAATTGAGCTTTTCTAAGAAGATAATCTTAATAATTAACTACTTTTTCATTGATACCACGAGTCAGATTATTTCTTACTCTTTACCTGGCTCTCCAAATCTGTTTATATCGGTCATAATAATAATTATACGGGATTAGTTTTTTGGAACACTAAAAAAATGGCTATTGCGAGTTCAAATGACAACAATCACTTTAGAAGCTTATCCTGATACCCAATGAATCATTTGTTCTGGTATAGTATTTCTACTATTAGTATCAATACCCCTGCATATATTTAAGGCTCTCCTAATTATAATTATATTTTTGATGCTAAATCCTTGCTCAAATTCAAGCTCCATGAATACTGAGCTCTTACGTAACTTTATGCAGTCGCTGCTTTACAGGCTCTCTGGTGATTACAACCCTCTACACTCAGATCCTAAGCTTGCTGAAGTGGTCGGGTATGTGCATTGCCTCTTGATATGTTGTATATTTCATTTATTTTTTTAAAAATTGCATATTATAGGTGGAAAATGGGCATGTGAAGTCACAGGCTGAAATGCATTCAAGTTAAAACGGGTCATGTAGATATGCGACACTTATATTGACCCCCTTTTTATTAGTAAAGCAATATAATAAACATGATCATAGAAGGATTTTATTATAGTAAGGATGAGAAGGATAATGATAATGATAATGTATAAGGAGGTCAACCCTGTGTTTCGGTTAAACCCACAAGGTGCTCGTGTGGCTGTCTTTGTTGTCCTAATCATTGCCATTGTTGAGACAAGTATAGTAAGTACAAGTGTTTTTGTCAATAGGCGCGTTTTTAGATACATTTTCACCAATGAGAAGGAAGTTGTCGATTATGTCACAAGAATGGCACCTCTTCTATGCCTAAACATTCTTATGGATAGTCTACAAGGAACCCTTTCAGGTAATAAAGCTTATGTTTTGGGTCTTAATGCATTTTTAACATGTCAAAATAGGCAAGTTTTTGTACAAGTCTTTAACGGTACGGGTCACGTGGGTTGATGCAAAACACTTTTTCTCCAAAGTGTTTCAAATTTCCTCATTCTTTTAACGTTAATATACATTTTAGGCGTTTGAAGTTATCGCATCTATGTTTTATATGAAAATATAAAGACTTGATGCTTATGTGATCAAATAGGTGTTGCGAGGGGCGTTGGATGGCAACATTTAGAGGCATACATTAATCTTGCTGCATTTTATCTTGCTGGCATTTCGGTTGCTGCTTTTTTGGG
The DNA here is from genome assembly GCA_026074375.1 of Tanacetum coccineum. Classification (NCBI taxonomy): domain Eukaryota; kingdom Viridiplantae; phylum Streptophyta; class Magnoliopsida; order Asterales; family Asteraceae; genus Tanacetum; species Tanacetum coccineum. The sequence continues at coordinate 78,966 of BQNB010010135.1, forward strand.
GTTCGGGACTTCATTACGAGGAGTGGGCGTATGGATTGGGATACTTGTGGGAGCCAGGATACAGCTTACCCTACTTATTGTTGTAACAATTTGCACAAACTACGAAAAATAGGTCTGTTATCCAGCTTATCTTTTCAAGCTTGTATGATCAATGTCTTGCTTAAGGAATCTTAAATCATGACAAAAGTGCAAGCAATTAGTCATATTATCTCATCAATGTCCGGTTAAAAAAATTAAAAAGTTGTCATATTATTTGATATTTATGATGTGTTTTATGGTGCAGGCGGAAATAAACTTATAACCATATCTCCATGTTTTGTACGTTAGTAAAAAGTTTGCATGAATGTTGGATTATGAATGTCGAATTGCCAAATTTTATTCTAAAAGGTCACCATTCTAACCCATACCCTCACCAACAACATACATGATACAATTTCATATTAACAATATAAATCTTCTACATTATAACATCCTTTCCCCTAAAATTCTACTCGTATTAAGACCATCGTCCTATTGCCAATGAGTTTACGATTCATCTTCAAAACTGATTACTTGCCTATAAACTTAACGGTATATGCACCGCCAAAGTAAAGACCCATAAGGGGTCCCGTCAGAAGCAACTGCTTAAGTGTTATGGGGTGCGTAAGTGGATCAGTCGGGGGAGTAACAATAGCAGCCGCAATAACGGCACCAACGAACACATATTTCCAAATAGACAACATCTAACAATTACTAAGAAGCAAAGGCCATACATTCTCACACTGACAGCTATATGAGAAATGAAGATTTTATGTTTACACAAAAACGACAGCCAGGAAAACTAAACAACAAACATTGGCTCAGCAAAAACATAAAACAAAAAAATTAGGATCTTGAAACTGTATTGACGCGATAGTGATCGGACAAAACAGATCGACAAGGACCTTACATAACACTTTAATATTGACCGGACCAAAATACACCCACCCATAAATAACTAAACCGTTTGACCCGTTCAGGGCGAACTGGACTCCACAATCGCAATTATTAACCAAAACTCACACAAACCTTTCCTAAAAAAATTACTGAAGCAAACCCGCCCGTCGGGCGGATTATGTAACTAGTATGTGTATATATATATATATATATATATATAGAGGAAGGTTAAAATAAAAAGACAAATATTCGTGAGAAGGATAAAAAGTTATATATATTTTTTATATATACATATATATATATATAATACCATTAAAATTTATCTAATATAAAAAACACTTTTATGCTGAAATATTTTTTCTTGCTAAATATTTATATAATTATTAATCTTTTTAAATAAATAATGAAATTCGGTGTTCGGTTCGATTCGGTTTTCAAGTTGAACAAAAAAACATTTTTAACCGAACAACCTAATAGGCGAACCGATCGACACCCTTATCTTCTCTTTTATACTATCCAAACACGATATGAAAAAATAATGGCCTATTTATTACGATTGCAATGTTCCATCACTTTTAAATTCCATATCAACTTGTTATAAGAGATTTAATCATGTCTTTAAGCAGAGCCGTCTCGTGGTTCTCGATGGCCCTATGCCATACCGTAAAGTAGGCCCCATTAAACATAAAATTTGATGTAAAACTCCATCAATAAGAAATGACAAAGAACTGAATTTGAAATTTAATGGCACAATTGTTATTAACAAATTGTTAAAAATAAAGCTGTCGTTATTCCTTGTAATATGTTAAATCACTTAGACTTTTGGATTAGTATAAGAATAAATGAGTCAAATAAACCAATGACAAAAGTATGAATTATTAACTAAAAGTAGTAGATCAAAACATGCATTTTGGGCCTTTTATGGACCAGAAAATATGTGGCCCTTCATGGAATGGGGCCCTGTGCCACCGCACTTGCGGCACACCCTCTTAGCCGGCCTTGTTTAAGCTATTGTGATATACTCATAGCAGTCTTAACTAATTCATAGGTTTTCTATCACAACAAAAATATGTTCTCATATTATCTCACTTAATTAACCATTTTTACAAATTTTTGGTTCTATCTCATTTATTTCGTCCCAACAAAGCATGAGCTAGCTCTATTATCAAAAAAGTGGTTGATATGCATTCCCACAAGGGGGAATTGCATTATATAAAGCAAAATTGTAATCAACTTTAAACATCAAAGAAAGTGAAACTTTCAGAGTTATTGTAGTTTTTTTTATAAAAAGTTTATACCCGGTGAATATATTAAAAAATAATAATATAAGATACGTAGATGGAAGAGCGGGAATGAGCCACTCCTAAAGAAACAAACCTATGTGTTATGAACATGCTCATACACACGACGACCAAAACCTAGCACTAGAGACACTTGACAAAATATAGGAGAATATTACGAAAGTCTCTATGCCAAAGCCTCATCAGCTTCCATTTGAATCTACACAAGCCAATTTCCATGTTGCCTTAAGTCTATCCACGCGAACATTCTACTTAAATCTTATAGATGCCAATTTTAACCTTACTATGTCCACGATGATGCTTGTAACATGCTCGGTTTTCCTCTCACCTTTGTCATGTATCCTATTATTCCTCTCTTGCCACACATAGTACGACGTAGCAGCCACGATTAAACGTCCAACAATACTTGTCACATTATTTCGAACAGAAAGAGGTAACAACCAGCTCATAATGTCATCTCACATAGGTGAAATACTTGGGAGATCCGCAACCTTCATCACTTGCTTCCATACTTCAGACGAGTAGGGACATTCGAAGAAGGGTAAAAGCCATTAATACTCTATGTACTCACATGTATGACTCATTATGCTTTCTGAATTTTTAAATGTGTCATTATACATCACATTTTCGACTCATTATGCTTAATCAATTCTTTTTTTTACATTAAAAGACAACAATACCCTTTGTCTTCTTCACCAACCATCACCAACCACCTCCGGCCATCAAAACCACCAACCATCACCAACCACCTTCGGCCATCAAAACCACCACCACTTCCGGCCATCATCACCAACCATCACAGTGTTATTTATTCAATATTGAAGAATGATGGTACCTAAGCCAGAGTTGTTTGTGTCAGATTAGTTTTTACTTTAAGACAAGAATCAACGTCGGTTATGCAAAGACTAATATCAAGTGACAGATTAACATTAAGTGTCTTTTACTTCAGGAGTCAATGTCCTTAGCAAACGATCTGTGGTTGTAATATGAATATATGGTTCTTTTAGTCAATGATGTGTAGGGTCCTATGTCCTAATAGCCACTGCTTTAGAGAAATGGAAAAAGAGTAAAATTCGTGAATAAATTGAAAAGGCAAGGCTATATTAAAAGCACCCCAACTGTAAGCGGCAATGGCAGACCCCAATTATAAATGTAAGTGGTTTTTTGATTTAGTTTTTTTTTTTTTTTGAACAGAGTTTTTTTATTTAGTTAAACCGGTCAATATGTCGGGTCAGAAATGGAGCCTTTATGTGTTTTTATTTTTGTCGGAAACTGGGTTTTATAGCCGGAATTCAATGTGTTTTGCCGGAGTTGAGATGTAGAAGATGAATATGAAAGAAATGACCAAATTACCCTTAAAGATGGTGTATAATAAGTAGTTTAAGAATTGAGAAAGCACAATGAGTCATACATGTTAGTACATAGAGTATTAATGGCTTTTACCCTTTATCTTATATCATCAATGCATAACCAACATTACCCGTAAGTTCTTTTTTTGCCCAAGCGAGTTTAAATCAACATCCTTTCCAACGTCCCACTGCTTTAAACGATCTTAGGTATTGAGGCGATTCCTCATGACTAACCATAAATGTGCAGCGTGTCTTGGAATACCATATTTCGACCATACAAGATGATGAAACCAATCAACTTCCTCTCCATGTTCTCGGACAGTATTCCATGCATCCGGGATAGAAAATTTATGCAACACACCATCATGTGTCCTCCATAATAAGGTATCCTCAGTTTCATTATCCAATTAAGGTACATGAACCTGATTTAATACTGGAAACATATTAAATTTTGCAGTAGGCCAAGACCATGCTCCATTCGAAACAATATCAGCCACATTCCCTTGAAGATTAAACCCCGCACTAGTAACAACTTTAGGCGTCAAGTGGCTCATCAATGCACTGGTCATCCCAGTTATCAAGCTAGGCCGCAGCCTTCTGCCCATTACCCAACTTGTAACGTACATGAGGTCTAATATGATTTCGAATTTGCAATAGCTTGCGCCATCCCAGCTCACGTTAGCCGCTAAATGAACATCCCAAAACTTCCTGTGTTTCAACTTATAGGCATGAATCCAATGTACCCACAGTGATTCCTAGTTAATTAACATCTTTCATATATGCGAAGACATGAAAGCGATGTTGAAATTTTCTAGTCTTCGAATGCCTAGGCCACCTTCGTATTTGGGGAAGCTAAAGTTATTGTAGTACTTCTTTATTGACAACATTGTTTGTATTGCTCGTGAAGTTACCTTTGTCTTCACAACCAATGTTTTAAAATCCGGGTTAACCCGGCCGGTTGAGCCGGTTCGTTGAACCGCTAACCGGCTCGGAGATGAGGTCGGATGTGACTTGGTTTTTGCTTGTTTGAGAACCGGTTTGAACCGCCGGTATTTCGTTAAACCGGATTAATAAACCCGGCCGGGTCAATTACTTTTTAATATTTTTTTAACAAAAAAAACTTTTCTTTTTCATAAATCTTTGTAAGTTTAATTGAAAAGTTCAAGTGGTGATAACTACCTCTTAGTTAAAAACTTAAAATAGAATTAAAACTAATTTAATACACTAAGATAAACTATGAGATCATACAAGAATACATATTAAATATATGAAAACTATACATATGTATAGAACTGCTTTGACCTGACGGTTTAACCAGTTGAACCGATGACCCGGTGAACCAGCTACTATATCGGGTCAATAAAAAAAACCAGGTTTTAAAACATTGGTCACAACAGAATACTTTAAGCCCTTGCTTGTTCTTCAGAATATCCAAGCATGTGAGTTGACCATTACTTAACATTTCATTCTAACATACCATTAGTTTCCACATGAACAAAGTTAGAAACAACCAGTAGTACTTACTACCCTAATGTGCATGTACAAAAACCTCATCCATATTGAATGTGTGTACCAACAAAAAGCAAAATTCAAAGCTGAAACTATTTTACATCATAATTATATTCACCTTTAAATCATACACCTTTGATATGCCAACAAGGAGCCTCTCTGTATACAGAACCCACTCATATAAGCAACAAACTGAGAGACATCCGATAACAAAAATGACATGAGCCAGCACATAAAAAATCATATTCAAGTTTTTTGTCTTGCATAATTACTTTATAGCACCAAAACCATAACCTACTTGAGTTGCCATTTGCGCATATAACCTATCACCTATCAGTATCAATGAGAAGACAAATAAGCAACCATATTTAGTACTTTAGTAGAGTGAGGGGGGATTTGAGATCATATATAAAGTACGCATCAAGATATTAATTTTGTGTAAATAATATTGAGAGTGTTTATATATGGTTATCAAAAGTAAAGTAGAAGATAAAATATACATATCTTAAATAAATTATCGTTATAGCGTGCAGTCTATTTGTTAGCCTCGTTTTTAGTAAAGTGATGGTCATTAGTGTTGCAAATTCAAACCGGTTTTTTAAAAAACCGGTCGAAAAAACCGAAACCGGTTTTTTAAAAAACCGGTTTTTTTAACCGGTTCGGTTAAATATAACCGAACCGGTTAGGACCGGTTATACCGGTTTTCAGTTTTTTAATCATACCGGTTTTTTACCGGTTTTAAAACCGGTTTTAACCGGTTTTTTAAAAAAACCGGT